>BQNB010063142.1:5513-35799 GCA_026074375.1 Tanacetum coccineum
TCATAATTTTCCAATCTTTAAGTTATATAACCTGCATAAAAGTAAACACACAAAAAATCACAAAAAGAAAATATTTTTGGGGTTTTTTTAGAAAAATAAATAAAGGATACGAATGGAGTTGTATGGAGGAGGGACTCCTCCACACTTAAGTAAAGCACGGGTTGCCTCTCGAGAAGCGCTTAATTTTTAAGAGAGTCGTTAACTAGACTCTTGCTTTTGGAGTTCATTCTTTGGGAATTAAGGGAGTGACTGCTTCCCTTTGGTCATTATAATATACTTCTTTATGGTATAATTTGAGTCAATGGCCATTAACAATAAATGTTTTTCCATCTTTTCCATATAGTTCAACATATCCGGATGGATATTGATATTTTACTACGTATGGTCCTAGTCAGCGAGATTTGAGTTTCGGTTATTTGAATTTATACTTTGAGTGAAAAAGTAGAACCTTGTTTCCATGTTTGAATTCTTTTCTCATTCTTAGTTTTCTGCCGTGCTAGACTTTGGTTCTTGCCTTGTACAGTCGAGAGTTTTCATAGGCTTGGTGTCTAAATTCATCTAATTCGTGTAACTGAATTATTCGTTTTTCACCAGCAGCGATGAGATCTGGATTACAATTCTTAAGTGCCCAGTATGCACGGTGTTCAATTTCAAATGGCAGGTGACAGTTTTTTCCATATATTAGTTTGTACGGTGTTGTACCGGTTGGTGTTTTATAAGTAGTGCGAAAAGCCCACAGAGCGTCATCAAGTTTTCATGAACAAATAGCAGGATTGCCTTTAACAGTCTTTTCAAGAATTCTTTTGAGGGCTCTGTTTGTGGTTTTAACTTGACCACTTGTTTGAGGGTGGTATGATGTAGAGAAATGGTGACTAACTCTATATCTCTTCATAGTCTTTTCCATTATTTTGTTATAAAAGTGAGTACCTCGATCGCTTATTAGAGCTTTGGGCATTCCGAATCGGAAGAATAGTTTCTTTAGAAAAGTAATAACAACTCGGGCATCATTGGTTGGTAAAGCTTGAGCTTCGACCCATTTACATACGTAATCGACAGCGACAAGAATGTATTCAAACTTATGTGATTTTGGGAACGGTCCCATAAAGTCGATACCCCATATATTGAAAATATCACATACTTGAATGTTGGTTAATGGCATCTCATTATGTTTTGATATATTCCCCGTCTTTTGGCATGCTTCGCAAAGTCGAACTAGAGTATGAGCTTCTTTTATGATTGTCGGCCAGTAAAAACCTGAATCTAGGACCTTTTTAGCGGTTACGTTTGGTCCATAATGTCCACCGGTTGGTCCGTGGTGACATTGATCTAAAATGGTTCGGGTTTCTGGTCCAGATACACAGCGTCTGATCATACCGTCAGAACATACTTTGAAAAGATAGCGTTCTTCCCAAAAGAAGTGTTTGAGGTTAGAGAAAAATCCGTTCTTTTGTTGGTACGTCATCCCTTTTGGTATAATATCACCCACCAAATAGTTTGCAAAGTCTGCGAACCATGGTTCATTTCTGGTTTTAATCTCCATAAGGGTTTCTCCAAGAAAGTTGTCGTCAACCTCACTGTCATCACTTGACTCGTTATTGTCAATTCAGGATAAGTGATCGGCAGCAACATTTTCTGTACCTTTTTTATCTTTGATTTCTATATCGAATTCTTATAGGAGTAGGATCCATCGAATAAGACAGGGTTTTGCGTCTTGTTTTTTAAGCAGATGTTTAAGGGCTGAGTGATCACTGTGAACAATAGTTTTTGATAGTATAAGATAGGATCTAAATTTTTTGAATGCAAAAACTATAGCCATAAGTTCTTTCTCGGTTATGGTGTATTTTTGTTGAGCTGGGTTGAGAGTTTTGCTAGCGAAGTAGATTGGGTGAAAGTTTTTATCATTTTTTTGACCTAAGACAGTTCCGACTGCGAAATCACTTGCATCACACATAAGTTCAAACGGAAGATTCCAGTTTGGGCTTACGATCACCGGAGCACATGTGAGTTTCTCTTTTAATAATTTGAATTCTTTTTGACGTTCATCGTTGAAATCGAATGGGGTATCTTTTTCGAGAAGCTTAGTTATAGGTCAGGAAATTATTGAGAAATCTTTATAAATCTTCGGTAAAAACCGGCATGTCCTAAAAAGCTGCTAACACCTTGGATGTTAGTAGGGGGTGGAAGTTTTGAGATTACGTCGATTTTTCCTTTGTCGACTTCAAGTCCTGCGCCAGACACCTTGTGTCCAAGCACAATTCCCTCTTCGACCAATAAGTGACATTTTTCCGAATTAAGGACAAGATGAGCATCTTTACAATGTTGGAGCATTTTATCAAGGTTATTTAGGCATTTGTCGAAAGAGTTTCTAAAGACGGAGAAATCGTCCATGAATACTTCGACGGATTCTTCAATCGTATCATGAAAGATTGCTAACATGCACCTTTGAAATGTAGTTGGAGCATTACATAATCCGAAAGGCATTCGTCTATAAGCGTATGTACCGAAGGGACATGTGACTGTTGTTTTTTCTTGATCATTAGGATCGATAGGAATTTGGATCATACTCGCCAACCCGTAACGGTTCTTGTTTGGACAAGTTCATCATTTTTGTTTGTGACTACTGTAATACCGCCTTTCTTTGGTACACAGTGAATAGGACTAACCCAAGGACTATCGGCAATTGGATAATAATACCGGTATCCAAGAGTTTCATGATTTATTTCTTAACAACTTCTTGCATATTTGGATTTAACCTTCTCTGTTTTTGAACAACTGGTTTTTTGTCATCCAGAAGTTGTATTTTATGCTTGCAGAAAGATGGGCAGATACTAGGAATATCTGTTGTTTTCCAGGAAAATGCTTCTTTATGTTTTTAAGTACAGATACAAGTTTGCTTTAGTTTTGAGCAGAAAGTTGAGATGATATGATTACAAGAAGAAAAGATGGTTCTTCCAAAAATACATATTCCACGTTATCAGGAAGAGGTTTGAGTTCGAGATCCGTAGGAGGTTTCTTCAAAGAGATATTTTGATTATAAATCGTGTGATTGTGATTTTCTTGAATTTTGGTTCTTCATCAGACTCAGAGTCATAAATTTCATCGGTAGTCATTGCTATGAATTTATCGAATTAAAAAAGATTTCTTCTTCGAGAATGGTTCATTTGATGGAATGGAGGATTTTGCTTCCTTCGTCAAGAAGAGCGTTGAAATCTTCTTCTAAGATTTCATCGATAGACATCGATACTGAAATAGGATCATCGTGAAAAAGAGTAGATTAATGCAGAATCGATATTAAAGATCATTCGTTCAGTTCCAACTCCAAGATTGAGTTGTTTCTGTTTAACTTGAATTACTGCATCAGAAGTGTGAAGGAATGGTCGTCCCAAAATGAGATGAACTTTGCTATCTTCTTCCATTTCTAGAATAACGAAATCAGCAGGGAAGGTGAATTTACCAACTTCAACGAGCATATTTTCAGCTATTCCAACAGGGTATTGGAATGATCTGTCGGCCAATCTTACGCTCATTGTTAGTGCAAATATTACGATATTTAATCTATACGATCTCTTTATGTTTTGGTGATGACAAACATGTGACTTGTAATATATAACCTAAAGTGCGCAAGTTACTCGTAATCATAAATTATCAATGCATACATGCATCAACATCTCTCGACATCTCAAGTATGCATCAAGACGAACATTGGTTTACACCCGACGTAAATCACATAAGGTATGTACAAACAAATCATTAAACATGATTAGTGATCAAGAAAATATTTTTCTCTTAATCCTCACTTTTAATTCTACAAAGGTATTTTTTTCAAAAAATACTTTTACAAAATATTTTCTAATTAAAATAAAAAGTTTTATTAAAAAGTTTGAAATTCAAATTTACCCCTAAAACGGAAGCTTCTACATCAGATACAACTTTCCCTACAAAAAGACAAAAAATAGAGAGCGGAGTCTAGGCGGCGGCCCCCTTATATATAAGGGGCCGCTGGGACCGCCCCCAGAGAGCCGTTGGGATTCCCTGCCTATAAATACTGCTCCATTCCCAGCAGAAAAACAACCCTTTTTACATAGATTTTTTAAATTCTTTTCTCTCTCTAAAATCTCCTTTCTCTTTCTAAATCTCTTGATCACTAACATAGTTTAATCTTGTTTAAATGTGATTCAATCTTCTATCATTTCCTTCTTCCCTCATGTGCAAGAGAAGAACTTCTGTCATCTTCAAGATCCGAAGTTATGTAGTATAGTTAGTCCATTTGTAACATTTGTTACATATAGATTGACTCCATGTCTTCCAATCTTTAGTAGTGTGTAGATCTAAATGATGTATGTATTTGGATGGGTTGATTGTGGGTTGTTAGTATTTTAGGCCATAAAATACATTGGTGAAGTGGTAGATTGGTTCTAGCTAAGATTAGGTCTCGACGTCTAGCTTAGTATCGAAAAATAATATAAGCGACGCGGTTTATGTGTTTAGGCCATAAAACACAAGGTTTGTTATGTTGGGCCATAAAACATAACGGGTTGGTTGTACCTAAAGAAAGACTCGACATTTAGCTTAGTGTCGAAAAAATTGTAAGCGAAGCGGTTTATGTGTTTAGGCCATAAAACACAAGGTTTGTTATGTTGGGCCATAAAACATAACGGGTTTGGTTATACCCGAAGAAGAACTCGACATCTAGCTTAGTGTCAGAAAATAATATAAGCAACGTTTAAGGTTTTCTTCGCCGAAAAGGAGCTTGTTGATTAGTGAAGTAACTCTCGAGTTGGATACTCGGGGAGTGGAGTAGGGCGAAGAGGAGCTTCGTGACCGAACCACTATAAATCACCGTGTCGGTTTGCATTTTCTTTTACCTTCTCTTTTTTTTTTTTTTTTTTTTTTTTGTAGTTTTTTTTTTTTTTTTTTTTTTTTTTTTTTTTTTTTTTTTTTTTTTTTGTTATTACTTATGTCCTTACATTTATCCTTACTTTTACACTGCATTGTGCTTATGATTGTGTGAATTATTATGTATTTGTGTTAGCCATGGTTTTGTAAGATCATTGAGCAAAGTATTGTGAATGTGATATATTGGTTGAATTATGAGCTAGTTGTTGTAAATCATTATCGACACTTTCCTTGTAACATTTCTTAATTTCAGTTCATTTTACGACTCAATTATTCTTCACTATTATTTTAGTCCAATACGCATTTACTTTTAATTTAATTTTTAAACTAAATCGCGTAGACTAGAAATAATCATTTAACATAAACGGTCACCAAATAAATTAAGGTTTACGTCAAACAAGTGTTATGTAATTATTAAGAAGATAATTATTGACCTCGCGCATCTTTTTTATTTTTATTGGTCACGAAAAAGGGTTATGTTTCGCAATAAAATGCGTTTAGACACACTTCAAAAATACCTAAACTTACCTAGACTCAAACCAATACCCACTTCTAATCCTTAAACATAAAATTCATTCAATTCTTGTGTTAATAAACCATGTTGGCCGAATATGGGTAAGAAAAACCCATAATCCTACATGTCCCATATGCCTAAATAACTAGAAGTCTTCCTAAGTACATGTACAACCTAATATTAATTAAAGAATGTACTAATTGTCCCTAATTAGCTCATTACACAATGGATAATAACCTCATGGGATCCTTTCTCCTTGCTTTATTACCCGTGACCACAAACAACATCACACAACCAAAGATTTGTCAAATCTTATGTAATCTTATACAATTATCTTGTAATTAAGGATTTGTACTAGGTGGTTTAGCAAGAAACCATTTGAGGCTAATTAGAACCCTCAAAACCACCACTTAGGGTTCGGTTTTGGTTAGTTAAGGACTAGAGAACACTAACTCACTCCTAAGCCTATATATACCCACTCATATTGACACTTAAACATTTCTTACAACTCTTAAACTCTCTCTAGCCAAGAACACCTTTGTTTTCATCTCCTTTGTTTTGGTACACCCTAAACCGAGCCAAGCACAACACAAACACGACACAACTTAGTTTTCTAGCTTGCACTAGCATACTAAGGATCACATACAAGGGTATTAGGAGGAGTATACAAGCTAAGGTTCGGGTATATTAAGCTTTGGAGCTTTCGGGTTTATACACATTTGGGTGTAGATGAATTATGTATCATTCATCTCCTTCTAAGCCAAAAACCAAGCTCTAGGAACTTTGTAAGTCGTGTTCTAATCTCACGTATTCATATCATACGTTTCCTTCCTTGTTTGCTAGTCATTTGGTCACGTTAGTTTGTAATTTACAAACTAACGTGAGCGTATACGTGCATGATACAATCTTATATATATTTCACGCAATATATACATGCATATAACGACTTGTGTGGTGCTAGGACATGCTAGGAAATGTAATATGTGATTTAAAAATGAACTAAGGCCTTAAACATTTCGCTTAAATGCAAGAATGGAAACCTATATGAACACAAATTCGTTTGTATGAAGTACACGAAACAACACGTAAACTTTTCATGAAAACACGATGGCTTGGCTTGGGAAGGAGTATACTAATCATTTAAACAAATGCATGTGATAAAACACGGTTAATTAATGCTTAACGAGTGCTTAACAAGAGATTAACAAACCCTAGAAAGCACAAGCAATCTTAACGGGCCACTAATGGGCTCGTTTAATCCAAACAACCCACTAATGGGCCGGACAGGCCCAACATGCCATAGTAGTAGGATCCATGGCGTATTAATAAGCTCCATGGGCTTATTAAGGGGCCTAATATGCTTATTGGACTCATATGGACCTTAATGTTTATTGGAAATCAATTTGGACCCTTAATGGGCTTGGAAGCCCATTATCGTGTCCAAAATAGGCCATAAGCCATGAATAAGCTTGAACAGCTTATTTGTGAGCTTATGCAGCTTAATGAGATTATTATAAACCTAGAAAAGCCAATGGACCTAAATTGGACTAGTTTTGAACATGTATAAACCTTATCGAGCTCTTAATGGGGCCCAAAAGCCCATTAACGAAGCTTATTGGCTTATAAATAAGCCAAACAATAAAAACAATTTAAAAGTGCTTATTAAGACTAGAAAATAAGTTGGATCATGTTATAAAACCTTAATGGACCCTTTGAAACCTTTCGGGTTAAATTTATTAGGCTAACGAGCCCAATAAGCTCAAATAAGCTCATCCGAGCTTATTTATAAGCTACCACAACTTATGTAGGTTATTATAGCCCAATGAAACCTTTTACCACTTTTCAAATCTTAATTGGGCTTAAAATGCGATTTTTACAAGTTAAGGGACTAAAAGTGTCAAATTGCAAACTTAAGGGTTAAAACTGTCAAAACTAGATTTATAAAGTTTTAGGGACTGTTTTATCACTTCTGAAACTTAAAGGGCTGTTTTGAAAGTATAAGGACCGAAAGTGAAATTTTTGTAAAGTTAAAGGACTAAAGGTGTGAATGTGAAAACTTAAGGGTTTAAAATGTAAATATTATATTTTCATAAACATGGGGACTGTTTTTGTAGATATAGAAAAACCTAAGGGTATTTTATGAACGAAAATTGATTTTAATAAACACTTAGCGAATCAGACAAGTTATAATATTTATCGGATATTATACAAATTAAAACACGACTTAATAAATATGCATATTTATTAATAACGTTTAAGCATATACTTGAACGTGTGTAGTCGTATACCTTCCCAAGACCCAACAAGTAAAGACAAATACAATAAACATGTGCACCACCACACAAGTGATAACAGTATATATAAACTAGAAATTTATTGTAGTTTATGCATTAAGTCGTTAGCCTAAACTTGTAGACTAAGACTGGCCGTATTTACTTAGGTATTTGACGGTGTGATTCATTTGCCATACTTGGATATATTTATCACTCACAGAGGACTACCTACTAAGGTGAGTTCATAGCCCCATGCTTTACAATTATTTAAATGTTTTACATCTTTGGGGTGAGAACATGCTTTGTTTTATAAATTGGATGCAAGGGTACATTTTATACAATGATTACGTGTTTTGCCTAAGTAGCGATAACCTACTGAGCCCTTTATCATGAACTGTCAATTACTAGATTGTAAGCGCGAGTGTTATAAATAGATCTATTTGGGATTGACGTCCCCATTTGGGTGAGTAGCGCTCACTGTGCCAGTTTGCCGGACAACAAACGTATACCATGTCGGATTTAGGATGTTGCGGGTTAGAACATCATTCACGGGCATTATTGGTAATTTATTGCATTCATACATGTCGAGCTTCAGTGTCATGAGCTTAGGAAAACGTAATTAATTTTTAGGATGTTTACATCTGTTGCTTAATCATACACCTGGAAATCTTGCAGTCCTATAATTGATTTACATAAACATATGAATTCACCAACTTTATGTTGACGTTTTAAGCATGTTTTTCTCAGGTCAATAAGGCACGAGGTGCCCAGAAACATTGGGGATCACTTTTTGGAGAGAGTCAATACTAAATATTTGGGTCATATTAAATTTTGGGAACATTTGTTATAAATCGAAATCTTTACTTATATTGTCGAACAATTTGAAGCCATGAGCTTATGTAATGAACAAGTATTTCATTAATCCAATGTATCTTTTTAAAATGACACGTTTAGTGGTCGTTCTCATATCTTGTGCTATTGATCTATGAAGTAACGTCCTCGAATATTCAATATTTCGCTGCAACCCGTATTTTGGGGCTGTTACAGATTGGTATCTAGAGCCAAGGTTATAGAGAACCAGGTCAAAAGTTTTTGTCTGGACTATAACCATTTTTAAACACTGCATTCACAAATGGGGTTTGCACGAGACACACATACATTACTTGTTTGCAATCTAGCATATGTGCTTACATGACATACACTGTTTTAGCATTAGTAGTTTACTAAGTGCTTGCATGATTGATATACGAGTAAATTATATTACGTATATTACTATAAGGGTCTTAAAATTAATACTTATATAATTTTTTTTACAGCAGTCATGTCTTCTGCATCATCTGCGGTTACCTACACTTTCGTCTACACCGATTCTGAGCCAGGGAGGGTATTTTGGGGAGCTGACGAGGAGCTGTCGGATGGTGGTCCTTTACGAGTCATCGTATACGGATACTATGGACTCCCTATGCAGCCGGTAGCTCCACCATCACCAGATTACATACCTGGCCCCGAGGAGCCAGAGACACCACCAGTACCACAAGACGAGGATGAGCGTGAGCCTATGTTCATACAGCCACATGATCCTGACTATGTGCCAAAGCCTATGTACCCTGAGTATATACCATTGGAGGATGAGCATGTGTTTCCGGCTAAGGAGCAGCCATTACCTCCTGTTGTTTCACCTACTGCCGAGTCACCAGGATATGTTACTGAGTCGGATCCAGAAGAGGATCCAGAGGAGTATGAGGATGATGAGACAGAGGATGGTCCGGTTGACTATCCCATGGACGGGGGAGAGGATGGAGATGATGATAACGGCGATTCATCCAGGGATGACTCCGATGATGAGGATGAGGATGAGAAGGATATAGATGAGGAGTATGAGGCAGAGGATGAGGAGGAGCACTTAGCTCTGGCCGACTCCGCTGTTGTTGTACCTACTGTTGAGCTTGTTTCCCCACCTAAGGGAACAGAGCCTGTTACACCACCACCCTTCACTGACATTACTACCATTGGAGCTAGGATTGCTGTTCGGATTCAGGCTTCCATATCCCTTCTACCAGAGGCAGAGATTAAGAGACTTCTAGCCATGCCTACTCCACCACCATCACCACCTATCTCACTATCACCACCCTCTGCAGGGGAGCGCCTTGCTAGGTGCACGACCCCAGCTGCACATTCATCACCATCACCTGTGCCATTACCATTACTACCATCATCTGGGTGTCCAACCCAAATCCAGACATTTAGGATAGCCTCTACTCAAGCCCTTGTTGTTGCGGTTACTACCACATTACCATCACATCCACTACCACTACTACAACCATCTCTATACATACCACCACCTGTTGACCATAGGGATGATATTCCTGAGTCCGAGCGGCCACCTCGCAAGAGGTCATGTTTGTTTGCTCTAGGCCCCAGGTATGAGGTCGAGGAGAGTTCTACTGCTAGACCTTCCGGAGGTCGAGGGGTAGACTATGGGTTTGTCAGCACCTTAGATGCTGAAGAGAGACGACGAGGGATTAGAGAGGTTGGGTATGGCATTAGGGATACTTGGGTGGATCTGGCAGAGGCAGTTCCTAATATAGCACCTATGACCTTAGGAGAGGTCAATACTAGGGTTACAGATCTTGCTGAGCTCCATGAGCATGATACACATAACTTATATGTTCTACTAAAGGATGCTCAGGATAGTAGGACTCGCATATCACAGCGAGTAACTATGGACTCGTAGCGGGTCGACTTACTTATGGAGGATAGGATAGCTTATCAGGAGACATTACTGATTATGGAGGAGGAGGCCTATGCTTCTCGAGAGGCTTAGGCTCATTCGGTAGGATTGAGTCAAGCAGTCCATTATGAGCTTCAGACCCACCGTGACCAGGTGTATGCACACGAGTCCTAGATCCAGGCACATCAGATGCATCTACAGCTGCAGGGTACTCTTATTCAGACACAACACCAGGTACATGAGACTCGCTCCCAGATTCAGCAAACTAAGATGGCAGAGCTTCGAGAGACTGACTGTAGATGTAAGGCACAGATAGTAGAGATTCTCCGAGTGATGAGAGACATGAGACGAGAGATAGGTGACATGCAGGCCGAGTTGTTAGCACTGCGAGAGCAGCAGAGGAGAGCTAGACAGCCAGGATCAGATGCTAGAGTTCCAGATCACCAGGATGCTTCTAGAGATGCCGATAGTCACATCTAGTGGTTTATGTCATTTTACTTTGCTAGGCAGTTGTTCAGGCATGTTAAGTATTAGGGGTTCTCCCCGCTAGCATAGCCTTAGATCTTTTGTATTGTATTTTGTGTACCAAAAACTATTTCATGTAAAATTTTCCAAGTTATAAATGAAATAGATGTGTTATGTTGTACTATATACCTCTCTTGTGTTGTTGTCTCATCTATAAATTATTGTATATCTTGTCATGATCTCACGTTTTATCTCTTGTGATTTAAGACGAATCATGGAACATGCGACAAGACGAGGACCGAATACCCCACCTAACAACACCAACCCAAACAACATGACTCCAGAATCTGTTCAAGCTATGATTAATCAAGCTCTTCTGCGAAACTCCACTAATGGAGACGGAAGACACAATTCATACGGGGATAACCAAAGTAATTGGCAAACTACACGCCCTTGTTTCTACGTTGACTTCATGAAATGTCAACCTTTGAACTTCAAAGGAAATGAAGGCGTTGTCGGTTTAACCCGGTAGATTGAAAAGTTGGAATCATTTTTCAATATCAGTGGTTGTGCTATTGAAAATCAGGTTAAGTTTGCCACCTGCACTCTGTTAGGGGCTGCTTTGACTTGGTGGAATGGTCAGATAAGAACCTTAGGTCCTGATGCATATTCAATGACTTGGGAAGTACTCAAGAAGAAAATAACAGACAAGTATTGTCCGCAGGGTGAAATCAAGAAACTAGAAATTGAGTTGTAGAACCTAAAGGTCAAAGGGAACGATGTTCCAACATACAGTGAACGTTTCCAATTGCTAACCCTGATATGTACCAAGTTTGTTGCTAATGAAACTGAGAAGGTTGGCAAGTACATCAGTGGACTCCCTAATAACATTTATGTAAATGTGAAGTCTTCCAAACCCAAGACGTTAGATGAGACTATTGAGTTAGCCAATGACTTGATGGATCAGAAACTCCACACCTATGCAGAAAGGCAGACTGACAATAAAAGGAAGGCTGATGATTCATCCGGAAAGAACCATGTCCATCAACAACAACCCTTCAAGAGATAAAATGTCGCCAAGGTCTACAATATAGGTTCGGGTGAAAAGAAGCTGTATGGTGGATCTTTGCCCAAGTGCACCAAGTGCCATTTTCATCACAATGGCCCGTGTACTCAGAAGTTTTGGCACCACTAATGTTGCTAATGCTCAGAGGGACAATAGGGCAGTTCCCAAGGGGAATGAGTGTTTTGAATGTAGAGCTCCAGGACATTTTAAGAGAGATTGTCCAAAATTAAAGAATAAGGATGGGGGAAATGGGAATGCACAAGGCTGGGTATACGCAGTTGGAAATGCAGAGAAGAATGGGAATGCATCGAGGAACCCGAACTCCAATGTCGTCACGGGTACGTTCCTCTTAAACAACCGCTATGCATCTATCTTATTTGACACTGGTGCCGATAGAAGTTTTATATCTACTGCGTTTAGTTCCCTGATTGACATCGCCCCAACTCCATTAGAAAATAGTTATGACGTCGAATTAGCTGACGGGAAAATAGTCAGGATAGACACTATTATACGGGGTTGCACTTTAAATTTCTTAAACCATCCGTTCAGCATAGATCTAATTCCTGTAGAAATGGGTAGTTTCAACGTTATTATCGGCATAGATTGGTTAAGAAGGTGTCACGCCGTGATCGTGTGTGATGAGAAACTTGTTCGAATTCCCTATGGGAATGAGACCTTGATTTTTTGTGGTGACAAAAGTAACAACGGCAGAGAATCTCGGTTGACCATTATCTCATGTTCAAAGGCTCAAGAGTACATGGCGAGAGGATGTCAGATCTTTCTGGCATAGATATCCGCCAAGAAGGAGGAGGACAATTCGGAAGGAAAGAAACTTAAGGACGTACCAATCGTCCGAGATTTTCCTGAAGTGTTTCCCGAGGACTTGCCTGGTCTTCCTCCGGCTCGACCAGTGGAATTCCAAATCGACTTAATTCAAGGAGCCGCTCCCGTAGCTCGAGCACCGTACCGATTATCATCGTCCGAAATGAAGGAATTGTCGAAACAACTACAAGAGCTTTCCGAAAAGGGCTTTATAAGACCTAGTTCCTCACCTAGGGGAGCCCCGGTCTTGTTTGTCAAAAAGAAGGATGGATCATTCAGGATGTGCATTGACTACAGGGAGTTAAATAAGCTAACAGTGAAGAATCGTTATCCACTCTCGAGGATCGACGATTTATTCGATCAACTCTAAGGATCCAACATTTATTCAAATATAGATTTGAGATCGGGTTATCACCAGCTGAGAGTACGAGAACAAGATATTCCAAAGACGGCATTCCGAACTCGGTATGGTCATTATGAGTTTTAGGTTATGCCATTCGGGCTAACAAACGCACATGCGGTATTCATGGACCTCATGAACCGAGTGTGCAAGCCCTACTTGGATAAGTTCGTAATCGTCTTCATTGATGATATACTTATTTATTCAAAGGACAAGAAAGAGCAGAAAGAAACATCATTAAGGCCATTGTAGAATTGCGTTAAGAAATGGAAGTTGTATGCCAAGTTTTCAAAGTGTGAATTTTGAATTCCGAAGGTACAATTTCTCGGTCACGTCATTGATATAGCAGAGGCATTCATGTGGATCCAGCCAAGATAGAATCTATCAAGGATTGGGCATCTCCTAAGACACCGATGGAGATCCGCCAATTTTTAGGTCTTGCTGGTTACTATCGAAGGTTTATTGAGGGATTTTCAAAGATTGCTAAATCAATGACGAAGCTTACTCAGAAAGGAATCAAATTTGATTGGGGTGAAAAGGAAGAAAACGCTTTTTAGTTAATAAAGCAGAAGTTATGCAGTGCACCAATTTTGGCTTTACCTGAAGGAAGCGAAGATTTTGTGGTCTATTGTGATGCTTCACACAAGGGTTTAGGTGCTGTGTTGATGCAGAGAGAGAAGGTGATTGCCTATGCTTCTCGACAACTAAAAATTCATGAGAAGAACTACACCACTCATGATTTAGAACTTGGATCGGTGGTGTTTGCTTTAAAGATATGGAGATATTATCTATATGGAACCAAATGCACCGTGTTCACCAACCATAAAAGTCTACAACACATTCTTGACCAAAAGAAACTTAATATGAGGCAACGCCATTGGCTAGAATTGCTAAGTGATTATGATTGTGACATTCGTTATCACCCGGGGAAGGCAAACGTAGTGGCTGACGTATTGAGCCATAAGGAACAGATTGAGCCATTGCGGGTTCAAGCCTTAGTTATGACTATTGGTTTGGATCTTCTTAAACAAATACTAAAAGCTCAGATCGAAGCCCTGAAACCAGAGAATCTTGAGAAAGAAGATGTAGGTGGTATGATCAAAAAGGATATACCCAAGGAAAAGTTGGAACCACGCGCCGATGGAACCTTATGTTTAAACGGCGGGAGTTACTTGCCTTGCTATGGCGACTTAAGATCCGTGATTATGCATGAATCCCATAAGTTAAAATATTATATCCATCCCACCAAGACACGAAGAAGCTATATTGGTGGCCAAATATGAAGGCTGACATCGCCACTTATGTTAGCAAGTGCTTGACGTGTGCAAAGGTCAAGGCTGAACATCAAAGGCCATCGGGACTATTAGTATAAACAGCAATACCTGAGTGGAAGTGGGATAATATCATGATGGATTTTATCACCAAGCTTCCTAAGTCATCACATGGTTTTGACACCATCTGGGTAATTATGGATCGACTTACAAAATCTGCCCACTTCTTGCCAATAAGGGAGAATGACCCATTGGACAAATTGGCAAGGTTGTACCTGAATAGGATAGTAGAAAGACACGGAATACTTGTTTCAATCATCTATGATCGTGATGGGAGGTTCACCTCAAATTTCTGAAAATCATTTCAGAAAGCTTTGGGTACAGATCTGAGTATGAGCACTGCGTATCATCCAGAAATCAACGGCCAAAGCGAGAGGACTATTCAAACTCTCGAGGACATGCTACGTGCTTGCGTGATCGATTTTGGAAAAGGTTGGGTTAAGCATTTGCCATTAGCCGAGTTTTCGTATAACAACAGTTATCACGCTAGCATAAAGGCCGCACCTTATGAGGCACTCTATGGCCGAAAATGTCGATCACCGGTGTGCTGGGCCGAATTTGGAGAAGCTCAACTGACTGGTCCGGAAATGATCCAAGAAACAACAGAAAAGATTGTCCTGATTAAGCAGAGAATTCAAGCTGCAGAGGATCGACAAAAGAGCTACGCTGATTTGAAGCGAAAGCCGATGGAGTTCAAAGTTGGGGATAGGGTTATGCTAAAGGTCTCACCTTGGAAGGGGGTTGTACAATTCGGTAAGCAGGGCAAGTTGAACCCGATATATGTCGGACCTTTCAAGGTGTTAGCCAAGGTTGGGAAGGTTGCCTACAGGCTGGAACTTCCTCAAGAGTTGAGCAGGATTCACCATACTTTCCATGTGTCAAATCTAAAGAAATGTTACGCTGACGAACCATTAGCCATGTCGTTAGAAGGAATTCACGTTGATGATAAGCTCCAGTTTGTGGAAGAGCCCATTGAAATCATGGAACGGGGGATCAAACGATTAAAGCAAAGCCGGATACCATTGGTTAAAGTTTGCTAGAACTCTAGGAGAGGTCCTGAGTTCACCTGGGAATGTGAAGATTCGTTCAAACAGAAATACCCACAGCTTTTCACAAACCAGGCTTCATCATCCGCTACAAGGTCTTAAGCTTTGAGGACAAAGCTCTTTTAACGGGTGGAGACTGTAACATTTCTTAATTTCAGGTCATTTTATGACTCCTATTATTCTTGACTATTTATTTTGGTCCGATACGCGTTTACTTTTAATTTAGCTTTTAAGCTAAATCGCGTAGACTAGAAATAATCATTCAACGTAAACAATCACCAAATAAATTAAGGTTTACATCAAACAAGTGTTATATAATTATTAAGAAGATAATTATTGACTTTGCACATTTTATTTTTATTGGTCACGTAAAAGGCTTATGTTTCACAATAAAATACGTTCAGACACACTCTGGAAATGCCTAGACTTACCTAGACTCAAACCAATAACCACTTTTAAACCTTAAACTTAAAAATTAGCCAATTCTTGTGTTAAGAACCCATTGTGGCCGAATAAGGGTAAACAAAAACCATAACACATTGGATACTTACACAATCTTGTACAACAATTAGCTTATAAATGGAATGTACTTAGAAACTAAAACCCATTGTGTAAAAATCACACATAATCTTCTTTTGATCCAAGCCCTACTCGTCCCACATGCCTAAACCACTAGAAAATCTACACTGAGTACATGTACATCAAGAGTTTAATTAAAACATGTCCTTAATGTTCCTAGTTAACTTAATACACAATGGATAATAACCATTTGATCCTTTTGCCCTCTTGATACCCGCGGCAAGCAAATCACACACACAAACTATAAGATTTTCATGATCTTAGGAAAATCTTGTACAAATATCTTGTAATTAAGGATTTGTACTAGGTGGTTTAGCAAGAAACCATGTAAGACTAACTAGAACCCATAAAACCACTATATAGGGCACGGTTTAGATTTGGTTAGGGACCTAGGAAACTAACAAACTTTTAAGCCTATATATACCTACTCATATTGACACTTAAACATTTCTTACAACTCTTAAACTCTCTCTAGCCAAGAACACCTTTGTTTTCATCTCCTTTGTTTTGGTATACCCTAAACCGAGCCAAGCAAAACACAAACATGACACAACTTAGTTTTCTAGCTTGCACTAGCATACTAAGGATCATATACAATGGTATTAGGAGGAGTATACAAGCTAAGGTTTGGGTATATTGAGCTTTGGAGCTTTCGGGTTTATACACATTTGGGTGTAGGCGAATTGTGTATCATTCATCTCTTTCTAAGCCGAAAACCAAGCTCTAGGACCTTTGTAAGTCATGTTCTAAACTCACATATTCATATCATATGTTTTCTTCCTTGTCTGCTAGTCATTTGTTACGTTAGTTTATAATTTACAAACTAACGTGAGCATATACGTGCATGATACAATCTTATATATATTTCACGTAATATATACATGCATATAACGACTTGTGTGGTGCTAGGACGTGTTAAGAGATGTAAAACGTGATTTAAAAACGAACTAGGGCATTAAACGTTTTAATTTAATTACAAGAAAGGGAAACCTATATAATCACTAACTCGTATGTACGAAATACACGAAAACCACATGTAAACATTTCACGAAAAACATAATGGCGTGGTTTGGGAAGAGTATACTAACTAATAGGAAAATTACATGTAATAAACTCGACTCATGGGTAAGCTAAACGAACTTGTTTTGGTGCTAGTAGTACTAACGAGCCATTTATATCACTAATAGGCTTAATGGGCCACTAACGGACCTTGTTGGACCCAACAGTCCATTAACGGACGTCAATGGGCCCAACAGTTCGTTAGTTAGGGCCCATAGCTTATTAATAAGCTTACTTGAGCTTATCGAAGGCTTATAAGGCTTATTAAACTCGTTGGTTAGTAAGACACGCAAGAGAAACCGTAACGGTCCACTAATGGACTCCTCAAACCCAAACAGACCTAACAGGCTGTACCGTGGGGTCCACGGCTTTTTAAATAAGCTCTTTGAGCTTATTAAGAACCCTAATATGCTTATTGGACTTGTATGAACCCTAATTTACCTTAGAAACCTAACCGGGCCCTTAATGGGCTTGACAGCCCATTACCATGGCCAAGCATATGTCCATAAGTCACGAAAAAGCTTTGACAACTTATTTGTAAGCTTATGCAGCTTATAGGACTTATTATAAACTTATAAAGCTAATGGACCTTAATAGAACAAGCCCAAAGGCTTAGTATTCCAACGAGCTCTTAATGGGCCCAAAAGCCCATTAACGAGGCTTATTGGCTTATGAATAAGCCAAACTGTGAAAACAGCCTAAAACAAGATCCCAAGTGCTTAATGAGACTAGGAAAATAAATCGTATCATGTGTAAACTCTTTTTGAAACCTTTCGAGTTAAAGTTCGTGGGCTAACGAGCCCAATAAGCTCAAATAAGCTCACCCGAGCTTATTTTTCAGCATTAATAGTTTCATTAAGCTTAAATGAGCTTAATGAGAGCTTGTGTGCTTTTAGAATCCTTATTGGACCATTAATTTGTTTAATGGACTTTAACGAGCCCACGAAGCCCAATAAGCTAAAATAAGCTCATTCGAGCTTATTTATAAGCTGCCACAGCTTATATGGCTTATTGGTGCTTAATAAAACCTGTTGTCACTTGTTAGAACTTAATTGGGCTTAAAATGAAAAATTTTACAAGTTAAAGGACTAAAAGTGTTAATTTGTAAACTTGAGGGTTAAAATGGCCAAAATTGTTTTTATAAGTCTAGGGACTGTTTTTGACATTCTGAAACTTAAAGGGCTATTTTGAAAGTATAAGGACCTAAAGTGTAATTTTTTCTAAAATTGAAGGACTAAAGGTGTAAATGTAGAAACTTAAAGGTTTAAAATGTAAATATTATATTTTCATAAACATAAGGATTGTTCTTGTAAATATAGAAAACATAAGGGTATTGTATGGACGAAAGTGATTTTAATAAACACTTAACGAATCAGACAAGTTATAATATTTATCGGATATTATACAAATTAAAACACGACTTAATAAATATGTATATTTATTAATAACGTTTATACATGTACTTGAACGTGTGTAATCGTATGCCTTCCCTAGAGCCAAGAAGTAAAGACAAATACAATAAACATGTGCACCACCACACAAGTGATAACAGTATATATAAACTAGCACTTTATTGTAGTTTATGCATTAAGTCGTTAACCTAAACTTGTAGACTAAGACTGGCCGTATTTACTTAGGTATTTAACGATGAGATTCAATTGCCATACTTGGATAAAATTATCATTCACAGGGGACTACCTACTAAGGTGAGTTCATAGCCCCATGCTTTTCAATTATTTAAATGTTTTACATCTTTAGGGTGAGAACATGCTTTGTTTTACAAATTAGACGCAAGGGTACATTTTATACAATGATTACATGTTTTGACTAAGTAGCGATAACCCAATGAGCCCTTTATCATAAACTGTCAATTACTAGATTGTAAGTGCGAGTGTTATAAATAGATCTATTTGGGATTGACGTCCCCGTTTGGGTGAGTAGCTCTCATTGTGCTGGTTTACTGGTCAACAAACGTATAGCATGTCAGATTTGGGATGTTGCGGGTTAGAACATCATTCACGGACATTGTTGACAATTTATTGCATTCATACATGTCGATCTTCAGTGTCATGAGCTTAGGAAAATGTAATTACTTTTATGATGTTTACATCTGTTGCTTAATCATACACTCAGACATCTTGCGGTCCTACAATTGATTTACATAAACCTATGAATTCACCAACTTTATGTTGACATTTTAAGCATGTTTTTCTCAGGTCAATAAGGCACGAGATGCCCAGATACATTGGGGGACACTCTTTGGAGAGAGTCAATACTAAAGATTTGGGTCGTATTACATTTTGGGAACATTTATTATAAACCAAAATCTTTACTTATATTGTCGAACAATTTGAAGCAATGAGCTTATGTAATGAACAAGTATTTTGTTAATCCAATGTAACTTTTTAAAACGACATGTAGTGGTCGTTCTCATATCTTGTGCTATTGATCTATAAAGTAACGCCCGCAGATATTCAATATTCTGCTGCAACCCGTATTTTGGGGGTGTTACAGTCAAAGCGCCTTATAAACAACGTTGGATCAATGGTGCCTTTGAAGAAGTGATTATGTAGGAGAAACGTTGACAATTCATCATACCATGCCCTTGGTGCTTTCTTTAACCCATATAGTGCCTTCTTTAACTTGTAGACATGGCTTGGATGATCAGCATCGATGAAACCTTCAGGTTGTCACACATACACGTCTTTTTTTAGTGTACCATGCAAGAATGCAGTTTTCACGTCCATTTGAAACACAGTGAATGATTTATGTGCAGCATATGCCAAAAATATCCTGATAGCTTCCATTCTAGCAATCGGAGTAAAGGATTCTTCGAAATCTATTCCTTCCTCTTGGCGGTACCCTCTCACAACCAGACGAGTCTTATTTCAGATGATCGTGTTTTCTTCATCATGCTTCTTTTTTAATAACCATTTCAAAGTAAGAGGTTTTATGTTATTCAGAGGAGGAAGTAACACCCATACATCAAGCCTTTTGAACTGAAGAAGCTCTTTTTGCATTGATTCAATCCACGCAGGGTCGGTCATAGCCTCTTTCGCATTCTTTGGTTCCATAGTGCTCACCGTTAATGCATGCATGCACATGTCACCATTGGATCGGAGTTGATTCCTTGTCAAAACTGGTCGTGAGGGTTCTCCTATCACTCGTTCCAGAGGGTGATCCTTAGTCCATTGATATTCATGAGGGTATGGTTGGTAAAACGTATGCATGTTCGATGGATCCACATATTGTGAAGATGATGATTCAACAGCACTTGTGGATAGAGTAGCAAAAGGATTAACAAACGTATTTTCATCAAACATAGCATTTGGAACATTGTCAGTAATTGTTGCAGGTTGATGTTGAACATGTTGTTGTTGTGTTTCGAGCTCGTCAACATCCTGTGAAGTGTTTGGAAAATTTGTAGCTTGAGAGGATGAATTTGTTGGTGTCGGTGCGGTGTCTACTATTGTTGTAGTTGCCGTTAGAGTCTGAAGAACTTGGGGTGCTTGAGTAGCTGGAACAGTTCTTGGAGCAGCTGACGGTTGACCACCAATATGATCATCATACATAACTTCGAACATTAAATCCAATTCACCTTCAGTTGGTTGTTGAGTTGTTATTATTGACGGAGCATAAGTAAGATCGAGTCCCGAACTGATCTGTCCAGAAGTCATGCTTTGAAGTCCGGGTTTTGATCTGCTTTGTTCAAAAGCCATAGCTGAAAGCTCATCAAATGTCACATTCATTGTCTCCATGATTTTCTTTGTCCTTCAGTTTTAAACTCTGTAAGCGCAGGAATCAGCAGAGTAACCAATAAAAAAGCCAATATCACCTTTTGCACAAAGCTTCCCAATATCTTCATTTCAATATATTTTTAACAATTCCAGAAATTTTTATTAAAATATATTTCATAATGAAAACTGGTATACCACCATTGACACAAAAAATTATAGTGAACCCAAAATTTTATGTACACATGCAATAAAAGATCCCCTCTTTACTTCATTACAAACAAAAAGACAACTGGGTTAAAATTTTGCATGCAACAACATTTTGTTACGTGTCTGCTTTCTCATGCATTGGCATTAAACAAAATATGCTATGTCAACATAAAAATTTGAACATATTAAACGACTTAAATAAAACAATACGTCACGTCTCTTTTCATTATATATATCACTGTTCGATAGGAGCGTTGGTATATTGGTGCAAGTCGGATCACGTTGTCGACAGACAAGTCAAGGCGTGAGGGACCACATCAAGCCTTGGCTGGTAGAGGTTGGCACCGAGGATACCGGCCCAGACGATTGTATTTTCCAATTTTTTTTCGTTCATAATTTTTTTTAACAAGAACGTTGTATAATGGTTGAAAATGAAAAAAGAAGAAAAGAAAAGAGATGTTGGTTTTTTATGCTAGTCGTTTTTTTCTATTAATCCTCGCATTATTTAAATTTTTACTTTTTAAAAATACTATAAATAATCCTCACACTTCCACTATTATTTCTACCTCTAAACTTAACAATTCTACTTCTATTAAAAAAATGAATCCCAACAAACAATGGATCAACACTTAAAGAGAACACGAGGACTTGTAGATCCTAACAATAATCACCAACGCGTTAGATCCGATTGACACTGCTATCACCGAGGAAGGAAAAAGTGAATATGAGCCTTATATTATCCCCAAATCTAGTTTAGTTTATGTACTTTTATTTTTACGTCTTTTTTTATTTTATATATTTTTTTAATGTGTTGTTTTATTAAAGAATTTTAATTTTATTTAAATATGTTGTTTTATTTAAATAAATGAAAAAAGGGTTTTAGTCGTAGAATAGCATTGAACTTTTCCAAATTTATCGATTTGATACGTGTACTTTTAAAAAATCGTACAATAACAACGGACTTTTATAAATGTTCCAATCTGCACATTTTAATGACGTGTCACATTATAAATGATGTCACGTGTCAGCCTTTCAGGTATGACACATCATCAAAATGTGCAAAATAAAAGTAAATTGTTATTCGACCAAAAAAAATGTGCACCGTGTATGACACAAGAAACTGATGTTATAATAGGGGATTTGTTTTTGGTGTAGTAGTGAACTCAATGTTATTGAAAAAAAATGTCATCACACCAATAACCGACGGTCTTATCTCTTAAATTTTGTTAGACTCAAATTAAACACCGAAACACATCTTATTGGAAACAAATGTCACTTTGTGGTATATATTGAAGACTCTCTTGTCCTTTGCATGTACTGAAACTGTCGTTGTGCACAACATATCCTTTTTACGAAGTTTTAAATACAGTATATTGTCGCGTTCATCCTCTGCTCCGCATACATTGCCCACCCGATCATTGGCACGCCATGTTTAACACTCTCCAATGCCGAGTTCCACCCCAAAAATGCTCCTGTAGATGGGTGGCTTAACACCGCAACCTGCATCAATGGCGGATCACATGTTAAGCAATGTAGGCAACACAAGATGAAATTATATGGACTTGAACAGCCGTTGAAACATATTTATTTATTTTCTTTGGACAACATGTGCACCAAGTGACCATACTCTATCCTTAGGACAGTTTTTCTAACATCTGTACTTTTTTTTAAAATGGCTGAGTTAATGCAGATATAGTTAGTGTAGTCAGTGAGAGTCATCTTTATATGTAACTGATATGTGAGAAATCACATATCCTTTTTATACCAAAAATGATCTTAAAATGAACAAATTGTGCAAATTATGCTTGTATATTGCTTGTTTTGTCATCTGTGATGTGTAGGTACGGATAATGCAAAAATCACAAGAAAACGGTCAAAACCGAACAAACACGAACACGGGAAGAATAGAGTGCACAAGAGCCGGAAAGTTTCTAGCAATTGGTCAAAACAAGTCAACCCTTGGTCAACCACAAAACGACAAATCCTTGAAAATACCCAAATAACCCTTAATGTTAAACCATTTTCACCAAAAGCCCTTAAATCCATAACGCCGTTAGTCCTTTGTTAATAAAAGATTAACGGTCGTTAGCCTTAATCTATAAACCCTTTACCAATTCACCAAGTCCATTAACCCTTCACCCGACCCAATTCTTTTATAAATGAAAAGCCCAAGTCAACACCCAATAACCCTCAGTCAAACACAGTCGTATAAAATTAGGGGGGTGGGAAAAACAGTTTTACTGTTCACCGTCTCCCCCATTTCACCCTTATCATTTTAACTTAATTAAAATGCAATTAACCCTCCCAAGCTCAAATTGACATGGCCACAAGAAGATGCTAGTACCAAGCTCCTTGTCAGCATCAAAGTCGTCACAAGAGGCTCATGATTGGTCAATTAGGTCAAGGGGTTGACACGCGTGCTACAAACAAACACACCAAAAGATGGAAATTTACACTAAACTTAGTGTAAAAGAAGCACAAGGCCTTTGACACAAGGATTGCCACGCTGGCAATCCGTGTGATCACATTTTTAATCTAATGGCTAAGACAAAGGATCCAATGATTGGCAATGATTGAAAGGTCAAGATCAGAGCAAGCAGGAGCGTGTGTTGAAGAGTAGAAACTTCTCTCAAGCCTATAAATACAAGACCTCCTTCACTCACATCATCATCTAGCTTAATTTAGGAGTAGTGTAAAAATAGTTTTAGCTTATTGTAATTTTCTAGTTTATAGTCAATTAAGTCTTTGTAATCTTCGTTAAAAAGCATTGTAATTCATATTTCATTTATAAAATTTGAAGACACTTTTAATCTTGTGTTAGATTCAGTTTACTTTAAAAGCAAAATGGTTTAATAAGCTCTCAACTGTTCTTTTAAGCTCTTAATAAGCTGTTATTTACACTACCTAAGCTAGATTCTCATCAAAGCTCTTAAAGCTTAATGAGCTTATTATCTCTCAAATCCAACCTTAAACATACCACAACTTATTAATGGAAAGGAAGCCAGTAATGGAAGGGCTTCCAGGACCATACCAGCTTATCATTTGATAAGCTGGAGCTTGTTGATATCTCAAAAGAGCATTTATAAGCCTTGTTTTGTGCAAAGGTAGTTGTAAGTCATCTCTTTACATTTTGTAGCTTAAAATTGCATTTTAGCTTATTACTGTTTAATAATAGCTCATTTCTGTTTAGAATAGCTTAATTCTGTTGATTATTGCTCTTTGATGCTTATCTAGTTTATTTGTTAGTTTAGAATCTTAGTTTTCATATATTTGTCAAAAATCAGTTAAAAATTCAAAAATTAGCATAATCTGTTTTGTTATTGTTCAAGCTTATTTGATTTTCAAAATGAGTTCATTAGTTCTGTTTTAAGCCATATATTATCTGGTATTGCTAGTTTGAGCCTTGGATCTTAATTTCATAAGCTAAAATATGAGTTTGAGAATGTTAAAGGGGTGTTTGGCACAAGACAACACTAACTTAAGTTAGTGCTGTCAAAGGTCATTTTGTCCTTTTGATTGATCTTAAATTTCATATTATAGTTTATGAGGTTGGGTTTTAAAGTTTTTATTAAGTTTTATCAGCTTTTGATTAGTTGGAGTATAGGTTGTTTAAAACTATGGTAACAAGTTCAGCTTATTAGGTATCTTTAGCTTAAATCATTTCTAGTTATCTTTGTTGCTAAATTAGTTCTTGTTTAGTTGTTCTAAAAATGTTAGAAGCAAGTCTTTAAACCTGCACTTTTTGGTTGTGAGTTTTGTGTTTTATAGTCAAATGCATCAAATAGTATAGATAGATTTTAGCCATTTTCTAGCTTAAATTTCAGCTAGTAAAAGTTAGACTTAGCTTTTGAAAATTAGTATACAAGTAGATTTTAGGCTATATTAGATTTGTTTGTGCTTATTTTGTAGTAAAAAGCTTATTTGCTTATTTGTTTTTGAGTTAAAAAGTAGTACTTTGTCTTTTTATTCAAAAACCAAAAATAGAGTAAAATTAATTTTTAGCTTTTTCAACTAGCTTTTTCATTAAGCATTTGACTTTCAAACTGTTTTTCAAAAGCTGTTTTTAGTAGTGTGTGAGTCAAGCTTTTTAAAGGAACAAGTCTTATTTCCATAAGGATCCGTTTGTGGGCTTAAAAATAAGATCAAAGCTGCTTAAAAGTCTTTTTGGTATTTAGTTTTCTCATAAGTGCTTATTCTGTCTTTTAGCTTATGGCTTATTCATTTTGCTTGTTTCTAGCTCAAATTAGCTTATTAGGATAGACTTAGGGTAGTGATAGCTTATTTAGGTATTAATTTTAGCTTATCCTAGTTTTCTAGTTAGATTAGTTAAGTAAAAAGATTTAAGTCCTTTTTAGTGTAATTGTCAAGAAGATAAGCTGCTTTCTAGCTTATTTAGTAGGTTTTATAAAAAGTTTCTTTTATAAATTTTGCTTATTTTTAGCTATTCTACAATTTTACTTTTCAAAGTTTTTGCAAAAATATAAAAAAGGGAATAGAGGAAGTCAAGGATGAGCAAGGCTCAAACCTATGACCTCAACCCTCCTCAACCTTTATAAACGTCTCACAAACACACACACCATCCAACTGCGCCCTTGGGTCTTTTTCAAACTCTTCTCCATTTAAATTCCTTTTAAACACATTTAGTTTTCCTTTTTATACAAATAAGCCGTAGCTTATTTCTGGCTTTTTAGGGCTTATTATGTCAGCTTATTTTTAGTTCTCATTTTTATAAAATCAGTCTTGCTTAAATACACTTTTAGTAATTTTCTTAGATTTTTTTTAGTCAAACTCATTTAGTTATGTTTTAATCATTTATTATTTAATTTTAAAAACTTTAAAAAATCATATTAAAATAGAAAAATAACTCAAAAAATAATTCTTTTTTTTTATTAAAACTTTTTTTGATTCATATTCTAGGCTTAGGTTGAAAAATTACTTTCGTAGGCGGTTAATATTTTGAAAGTTCACTTTTTAATGAACGGGATTTCGTTCTACGTTCTTGTTTGTCGTTTTTAAACTTTAAGTTACCCCTCGTTTTAGGTAGTTTCTTAGCATTTTCCTATTAAATAGTCAATTTAGGATTAGGAAAAAAAGTTTAGAAAAGGCATTCAAGGGTTGTAATTTTTAGTTACAATTGCTTATTTGTAGCGTTTGCCTTATCCGTTAACGTTTTTTCGTGTTAATTTTATTGTGCTTTATTTGCTTTCTATTAGAGATTTTAGAAACACAATATCTTCGAAATCCTAATTCAGTCATTGTCCAAATAATAACAAACGATTGGTGCTCAATTCTCCATAAGTATTGGAGAAAAACGACCCTCACTTGGTAATAACTTACCGGTTATAACGGGTGTTAATTTTGTAAGATTTTTACATTTAAATCTTTGTCATCTAGGATTTTTAGTAAATTTCTTTTATATCTTTGATATTTATCACGTATTATATACAACCTTTACGTATCTTTACCCACTTAGCCCAACAAGCTATGGATACTCCTAGAAAGTAACCTTCTTTGGGCCCCTTCGCTGAGGCCATCAGTACCATACTCCACTTAACAGGCCATGGTAGACCTCAGGTGATCCCTCCTGACTTAGTGTACATATTCTCTATCATCATACTAATCACTAAAACATGTATCACACAACATATACAAATACTCACGCACATAACATATAATAGCTACTTAAATGTCCATGTGTAACTTGAACCATATAATCACAGAATCAAAACATTTTGAAACATATTTTGCATCACTTCCATCCCAAGAAAACATAGTAAAATGGGACTATGAAACTCACCTGGATACTCAAACGCAGCTTCCAAATCTCTACACGCAACTATACAAATAAATAAACACGGTTACACGCGACCAAGCTAAAAGCTCTAGTCCATGTAACACACATATGATGGATGTCTAAGGGTTTAGTTAACCATCATGGGTCACCCCGACACCATGCCCAACCTTAACCATCTTACTAACACTTTACACTAGCTACTTACAATTAACTCAGAATTGCAGAATTTTAGTGTCTCTTTACGTACCCAAAACCCTTACTTAATGACCTTCATAAATTATACCAAAAATCACTCATGTTCATTTATGAGTATATTAACTACCTTGTGATTCCCAAGTATTACTTACATGTGTAACTACCTCAAATAAAATCAAACTTCAAAACTGTCCTAATTCAGATCTGATTGCACACCAAAATGTATCACTCTAGCTACCATACTTAGACATGCTTTCAGAGGCTAATTTTTACAAGATTATCCATATAAATATGGAACTTAACTACTGTAGAATTACTAAGCTTAATTCCACTTTTAAGTATAGGTTTTACCCTCACAAACATGACCTAAATCTGACCCGTATTTACTGATCTGACAACTTTTAGTGTAACCAACATTTAAATGACTTCCCGACTTAAAAACTTTCGAGGCCGGATTTTCTGGAAAGTAGACTCTTTTGGCTTATTCATAGGCTCAATAAACATATCAATACACGTTTTTATCATCTAGATATCAGTCGTTGAACACGACCAAAAATTCTGCTCAACCCTAAATCAAGTTTTAACGCAAATTTAACCTAACCAATTGCATGATCATGACCCTAATCAAGCCTTAATCATTCTATCATCATTAAATATCATTAATATTCTAAATTTTATGAAACCCTAGATCCATCAGTGATTTTGTTACATGAAATAAGAAATCAAACTAGGTTAGATCATTATTACCTTTACTTGATCCTAAAGACAATCTTCTTGTAACCCTTGATCAAAATTTTTGACTCCTTGTTCTTAGGGGGAGGGGGACGATCGGCTTAACAAAATGGGAGGAAGAATGAGACTAATCTTTTGGGCTTAAGGCTTCTTATCTTAGGGATAATAGTCTAACAAATCCTAGCCCAACTATAATTGTATTTTAAATAAAACATTTTTTATTTTCTTTTAAAACCGGACGCATCCTATATTTATTTATATATATATTTTTATTATTAATTAACTAATTTACTTCATTTCCTTAATTTTTTATAAAAACCTAAGCTAATTTGATTAAACTTTTTTACTTAAACGCTACTTACTAAACTTTCTAAATATAACTTTCATTTCACCAAACCACTTTCTATTTTTAGAAAGTTTACTACAAACCTCTATATTTCACTCACTTATTTCATTTCTAAAATGCCACATTTCTCATAAACGCTTAACACTTAATCATCTAACTATTGACGTAGCATTACATGCAATACGTCATTCCTTTCCATTATCACTAAACGTGAACAAATAGAATACTCACCACCAAACACAAACACACTCAAAATGAGATGCCTACACACCTCAAAATGATATTAAGCACATTACTTAACCCACTTAGCACACAAAAATCACATTGCACAACACCTAAACACATAAAATGAACTCTTATCCATTTCTAAAGGTATAAACTAACCTGCTCAAATCTCAGTTTTCACAGTATCTCCTCCTTTAGGAAATCTCGTCCCGAGATTTAACTAGCCGATTCATCAGCACGATCAACAAACAACTGAGGATACTTAGACTTCATATAATATTTGCGCTCCCAAGTGAACTCGGGACCACGCTTTGAATTCCAACGAACCTTCACAAGTGATATCTTACTACGTTTTAAACTCTTAATTTCACGGTCCATAATCTCTACAGGTTCCTCAACAAAACGAAGAGTTTTGTCAACCTTAATTTCATCCAATGGCACATGCAGGCTAGCATCTGCTAAAAAATTCTTTAGGTTTGACACGTGAAATGTGTCATGTACACCACTCAATTCCTCAGACAATCTTAACCGATATGCAACAGGACCGATCCTTTCAAGAATCTCAAATGGCCCTACATACCTCGGGGCTAACTTACCCTACCTCCCAAAATGAACCACGCCCTTCCAAGGTGACACCTTTAGCATCACACGATCCTCAACCTCAAATTCCAACGGTTTGCGCCTGTTGTCCGCATAGCTCTTCTGACGATCTCTCGCTGCTTTGAGCTTTTCTTTTATAATCACTACATTATCAGTCGTTTCTTGAACCAATTCGAGTCCAATCAAACTACCTTCCCTAATTTCAGCCCATAACACGGGTGACCTACATTTTCTTCCATGTAGTGCTTCGAACAGAGCACACCGAATGCTGGTGTGATAACTATTGTTATAAGAGAATTCGGCTAACGGTGGGTGGACGTCCCAACTGCCACCAAAGTCTATCATACACGCCCTTAACATATCCTCCAACGTCTGAATTGTACACCCACTCTGTCCATCTGTCTGAGGGTGATAAGCCGTGCTCATATCCAATCGCGTTCCTAAGGCTTTCTAAAATGTTTGCCAGAGACGTGATGTAAACCGTGCATCACGATCGGAAATAATCGACACATGCACTCCATGACGCGCGACAATTTCATCGGTGTACAACCTCGCCAATTTCTTCGTACTATAATCTTCACGTATTGCCAGAAAATGTGCTAATTTGGTCAATCTATCAACCACAACCCATATCGCATCGTGCCCACTGCTTGTTCTAGGTAACTTAGTGATGAAGTCCATGGTGATGTTTTCCCACTTCTATTTAGGTATCTCTGGTTGTTGTAATAATCCTGAAGGCCTTTGATGCTCAGCCTTTACCTTTGCACAAGTTAAACATTCGCTAACATAGGTAGCAATATCCTTCTTCATTCCCGGCCACTAGTACATATCTCGAAGGTCATAGTACATCCTATCCACTCCAGGATGTACAGAATACCTGGACTTATGAGCCTCATCCATAATTACTGTTCTCACACCTCCTATTAACGGAACCCATATTCGATCCATAAAGTACAAACTTCTGTCTCCTTTCCTTTCCATCTGCTGATCTAAACCATATAACCTTTTAGCAAATACGTTCTCCTAATTGAACGCCTCACCTTGAGCTGCTAGTATCATTCCTTTTACTCCCGATTGAATAGTCATAGCCATTGTCCGTACACGTTTAGGTTTTACCCGTTCCTTCCTACTCAAGGCATCAGCCACCACATTCGCTTTACCTGGATGATAGCGAATTTCACATTCATAATCACTAAATAACTCGATCCACCTTCTTTGGCGCATATTCAACTCCTTCTGATCGAATATGTGTTGGAGACTTTTATGAT
>BQNB010063143.1:0-7500 GCA_026074375.1 Tanacetum coccineum
CTTAAGCTCCAACATACACTTTTCAAACTCCTTAACACATACACTTATATGTGTCATAATCAATATCTGTGTTTTGCACTTGGGAACACAATTTTAATGGCTGGAATGTTAGAAATTTAGTTTCTAATGAAGCGATGATCATTATCGATCTTACAAGCCTTGTAATGATTAGACAATATAAGCATGTAATAGGTAGTCCATTAGGCTAGTCCGTTAAGCTAAAGATAATGTAATAGACCAAGGTCCGGCCTATGGAAGCCTATGGAAGGCCCATAGTCGGTCATATGGACATATATAAGGCCCTCTCCACACATAGAGAGGGTGCGTGAGAGTGTGTTTACTATGTGAAATACAAGAATCCTTTCAAGCTTATCCAAACACCTCCACCATCTTTCTCCTTCCTCTCTTCTACTATTTTCGTGTATGTGTGCAAGGTTTGTGTGAAATCCATATTCTTTAATTGGTATCATTCGCCATGGTTTCATCTTGGGATCTTTAGTGTTCGTGTGTGTTTTTTGTTGCTTATTTTGAGCTTATTTTTAAGCTTATAGGATTCGGCTTGATTTTTTTGTGCTTATTTCGTCAAAAAGCTAGTATCTTTCTATTCCTAAACCATATCTAGAGTGTTTAGTACATTTGTGTGTGATTTATCTTGCAAAAACTAGAATATTACTAATTATTACTAATAGATATAGCTTAGTAATAATTAGTTGTACAAAAGAAATCAAGGGAAAACATCAAAAAGTATGTTTTGAGTGATTTGAAAAGTTGGTTTTCCGGATTTTATGAAGGCACCGAAATTGCCACTTTGAAGGACCCGAAATTGCCACTATTGTGTTAGCCGAAATTTCCACTTTGTGTTAGCCGAAATTGACACTTTAAAGTTACCCGGAATTGCCATTTTGTTCTCACTAAAATTTCCAAGCTTAGCCGAAATTGCCAAGCTTAGCCGATTTTGCCAAGGTTCACCGGAATTGCCAAGCTTAGCCGAAATTGCCAAGTTTAGCCGAAATTGCCAAGCTTAGCCGAAATTGCCATTAACCAAATTTGACATCAACCGGAATTGACAATCGATTTTGACACTTAAAGTCAACCGATTTAGCCAATTTTGACAACCGGAATAGGCAATTTTATCTTAACCGATTTTGACAAGTTGTACCAACCGATTTGGCGGGAAAACTTGAGTTATATTTATTTTTCCACTAAACTTTATAGCTTATTTTTACGTTAAAATCAATTTTTAGTATAACAGTGAAAATTTTGGGCTAAAATTCAAATTTTTGGGGGGAAATTCAAATTTTTACGTTTAAAAATTAAAGGCAAAATCTTTTCCTACATTTAGAATTGGATTCTAAAGAGAATTTTAAATTTTAACGAAATTAATTTTTGGAGGGAAAAATCACGGGTTTACTGGTCGAACCACACAACACTTCATTATCATCGAAAAGATCCACAAATCAAATTCACAAATCAGAATTCAACGGAATCATCAAGTTCAAATTCAGAAGAGATGGAATTGCAACAGATACAACTGGATGAAAGGGAACTACATCAAAAATACTTGGCAGGGTTTGAAAAGCTCAAGACAAATCTTGGATTTCTCCGTAGTTCTTTTAACTTCTTAAACCCAAGACCATTTGAAATTGCATTTCGTATATTTTTCCGTGAAGAGCATCAGACTTTCAGAGAGAAGATGTACCACAATTTGAATCAATTAAAATGGCAACTTGAAAGAGATAGTAGTCATGGGCATAATTCTAAGACTTGTGTTGGGATGAGTCGAAGATGTGTCTTGTTGTACTCAGAACACAGTTCAAGGAATTTTTTGATTCGAAAGAGGTGAATGCTTCAGATGTTCCAAATAAATGCTAGCAAAAGAGCTTCAGTGACGGTGCGGAATGGGAACCTAAAAATTACAAACATCGCTTACTCCAATATTTGGAAGAACTTGAAAAGCTTATTGATGAAAGAGTACTTAAATACGATGCATTACGGATGAAAGAGAAAGAAGTTCAAGCAATAAAAGAGATTAAAAATGGTTGAAGGAAAGTGAGATGCAGAAACAAGATAGTTCGGTCACTGAGGGTGCAGTAACAGAAGATTGTTTGGTCACTGATGGTGCAGATATTGGACCTTCTTATGACAGTGACACAGTGTCTGAGGTACCTCATGATATGTTTGCTAATATGTTTGAAAATATGATGATTCATGGGATACAAAATCATGTACAACCTGAAACTATTCCAGACACATATGTGGTGAATGAGAATAATAGTCATATTATTTCTAATATACCAAATATGGATCTGGATAGAGATAAGGAAGAACATGATGATGTAGATTATGAGCAACAACGTGCCTTCTTTGCTTCTTTGATCAATAACCTTAAATGTGATGTTGAAAAATGTAATGAGGTTAATCGTGAAGCTCAACAAGCGAATGCCTTATTGATAAACGAGCTTGAGAGATATAAGGAAAAAGAAAAACATTTTGCAAAATATATGACAATTGAATTTGAATACTGCAAAAAGATTAAGCTTTTAAATGATGAAATTTCATACCTTAAATCTCAAGCTTGTGAAAAATATAAGACATTCTCCAAGGAAAATGGAAAGTTTGATGAGTATGTCCAACCGCTTTTAAATAGGAAAAATGATCTTGAAAAGAAAAATCAAGAGTTTTTGAAACAAATAAACGATCTTGATAACAGACTTCGAAAAGCGGGACAAACTGATCAGACTCTTTGAATGTTGCTTCCAAAAAAAGACAATTTTAATACGGGAAAACAGGGACTTGGCTTTGAGAACCAAAATGATTATGTGAACCCCAAGTTTATTAAATAAAGCCAAGGAGTTAGCACCATATTTGTATAACATTGACGAAATAGGAAAAGATGAGCTATATAATCATAAGATCATTTCTGAAGAAGAATTAAAATGTGAAGCTGGAAAACATTTGAAAGTAAAACAAAGAAAATCCCCACTCTCGTATCATGGCTTTGTATATGCTGAGACTCAATTTGAAGAACCACCAAAAGTTCCTTTAAAAAGAAGAAATGTTAATTTGAAAGAACATTTGGAACAAGTTTAACTGAGAAATTATTATCCAAAAATTTGGAACAGTCTTCCAATGAAATACTTTTGTTATGTCAAGCAGGCAATGCTCAAGTTTGAAAAACAAACGTTTTCAAAATTAGAACTTAATCAAGATGATTTGTTCAGAATAAGTTTTGAACATAGTATCAATGAGAGAGTCAGAAATCGATTGTCGGAAGAGTTTGAACCTTTAGTTAAAAACGTCAATCTTCAACTAGAAATAAAAGATTATTTAAAGTACGTCATGTCTCTTAAAGATAAGTTTGATGAAAGGTGTTTAATTTTGGATATTCAGCAAAAAAAATTCAAAACCCAGTTTGAGTCAGTCAAATCAGAGTCATATAGCCATGTGTACGAGAATGAGATCTTTGACAAAACTCTTCTTTGAAAAATGAAAACTGTTGTCTCAAAAAGACCATTACCCGGCTTTAAAAAGATTTTTCAAAGCTGGAGGCACACAATATTGCTTTTGAAATTGCACTTCAACATAAGATTCAAGAAAACAATTATTTGAAAACAATGCAAACAGAAAACAAGAATTTTATGGCATCATTACAAATTTAAAATGCACATTTGAAACAGACTTATAAAGATTTGTTTGAGTCAATTCAAAGTTCAAGGGATGAAACTAATAAATGTGATGACGTCAAGCTTAAGTTCGATTTTGATGAGATTGAAACTAAAAACATTAAGTTGGAACATCAAGTGGCTTCATTAATTAAAGAGAATGAACACTTGAAGTTAGTTTATAAAAAATTGTTTGATTCAATCAAAATGTCAGGAATTCAGACAAAAAGTTTAAACGTTTCTCAAAACGAAGCAGAAAATTTAAAGTCTCAGTTGTCTGAATTTGCGGATAAAAAGTTTGATAAAGGTTTTCAAAAGATTAAATCAATGAAACAGAAAAAGTTTGACTCTAGAATCTCAAATGATTTCCTTTAAAATCCTTTGTATGATTCTGATCCGTCTACTGTTGAATCAGAACCAGGGGAGAAAAAAATTCATTTCTGTTAGATATTAAAAAAACACTCGGTCACCCCGTGTATTTTACCGTTTATTGTTGCTAGTAGTTAAGTAGTTAATGTATAATGTTCAGTAATGGTCCGGGTATTAAACCTAACGTGTTAGCCCTTTACCAAGGCCTTAGGCCAGTTTTAGTTGTTACTATAAAAGCCTTTTCCATGCCATGGAAGAGGTGGGTTAGTCACTTACATAATACAAGTTTATTTTTTCTCACTAGAAAGTTCTCTCTCACTTTCTCTCTCTAGAACTTGGCTAATCCACTAGTCATTCAATTATGTTATGATTTCCAATATCCTGCAATTGGTATCAGAGCACATGGGATGATTAGCTAGATTATGTGTACGTTTTCTTGGTTAGTTTGGATCAAAAGTTTGGTTTTTGAAGGTTTATAGTCTTGTTCTTGGTTTTCTTTGATCTTGACGTTTGTGATGTTAAAGTTCATGTTTTTATAGTTGCTATAGCCTTCTAGTACCAAGTTGTGCAAAAGAAACCAGGCAAAAACGTTCAAAAGGGTGATTTTTAGGTGTTTTTAGGTGAAAAACCAACGTTCGAGCCTTAAGACATTAACATTAGCCTTAAGCCTAATGGACTAGCCTAATGTACCTAACCTAATTACACGCTTTGAATCATTCTAACAATTACAATGCACGAGAATCGTAATGATCATCACATTCACTAAAAATTGAATTTTCTAACAAATCTATCCTAAGGAGTGATCATAGAGATCTCTCTTTGTGACCTTGATCATTGATCTTTGATGCTTCTTGTCTTGATCTTGAGTCTTGTTCATGTAATAGAGAAGCTAGTTCCTCTTGTTCCAATCATGCACTTGTGATCTTGATTTTGACCTTTTCGTTGTCTTAACTTTTGACTTGCCTTCGAGATCTTTCATCATGAATTGATCATCCTTGTCATACTTCGCCTTCTTGCGATCTTGTGTCTTTAGACCAACATGCTCAACATTAAAAAAAAAAAAAAAAAAATAAAAAAATTTTGTCCCCCCCCCCCCCACACCCCATCACAAAATCCGTCTAACAATCTCCCTTGACAATCTTTGTTTTGATAATCTTGATATCTTTAAGGAAGATGTTTGAACATCAGAGTAGCGGAAGTCTTTATCTTTAGCTTTCTTGGACATACTTGAATCTTTAAGTCTTTAGTATGAGCATGTGGTTATGAATCTGACTCAACTAGAATGAGATAACACCACCATTTTATAAACCTAAAATTAAAGGTTAGTAATAAGCACAGTTATGGATGAATATGGCTTTGTCATTCATTAATATTAGGTAGCATTAACCTTCAGTTTCGTGAGGACCAACATGTAATCAGGTAGATTTAAATTAGAAGATTCTCCTTGACAGGATTTCCAGTTTAAAGTATTGGATCATCTTACACATAAGCATTAGATTCACCATACTTGCTTGTTCTCGTTACCATAGCGTCTCAAAGCAGACAGCACGATAAGAGTGAATCAGTTAGTTACTATCTGACTGATTGAGTCGTCAATTCATAGATTGGAAATCGATATCTAGTTGACACAAGTTTGATCTATATAGGATCGCATAAGTCACCTACCGCAGTGTTGTTTGATGTTGACATTGGAAGGATTTTCATTTGTCACTATGAAATGCTAAATAGCACCACTCTGAATGTCCTAGCAAGATCACAAGGATAATGCGTAAGACTCTTAGATATCACTTGTGTTCTTTGATGTGAACAACAAGTGTATTTTGGAATTGTGTCCTAATGAGATTTATTGTTGATCTCTTTTGGCTCTAGACTCAAAAGTGCATTTTGGTTTTTAGTGATCGGAGGCTGGAGTTGATTGCCACCTATTCCCCAAATTAATCCCAAAAATTTTTTTTTATGAAAAACATCGAGTGAGAAAGTCGATAGATAACGTGTTAATCTCTGTGAGAAATGAAACAAGAGTCTTTTGAGAGACCTTGAGTGGCTAGGAAGGGTTGTGCATTGCATCACTGGGTCTATGATGTCTGTCTTTAATACCAAATGTCATCTTAGTGATATTCGATAGATTATGTATTGACCGCCGTTTCTGCCTTAAGTTGTATGGAGGGCTTATTTCTTTAGACTCTTTATCCTTACATTTCTTTTTCATTCTTCAAACCCTTTAATGTTTACCAAGACGTCATTACTAGCACCTTGTCGTGATTGTTCCATTGCTAACTCATGCCTTAGTCAACATTTTTCCCATATTCTCATTCAACTCCATCTTTCCTAAGGACATCTAATTCTATCTAATGGAATATCCTTGGGTAGACCCCTCCAGTTTTGGTTGGATCATTAGACATGTACCTGACCTTAACCACCTTACGACTTCATCACCGTCGTGAATTAGTTGGTTGTTGGGTATAAAGATCGTAACCATAAAACCATTTGAAAATCATTCAAAGTGTTTGATATAAATCATAACATTTAACACTTTGAAAGTTTCATCTTTTGAGCGCAGGCACGCGCAGCGCTAAGGCGACATACCAACGATATTCGAAATTGTTTCGTACAGGTAGGAAAGAGTTACGCACTTGAGTCAAAGACGATCACCTTTTAATCCATTTTAATCCAATTTTCTCTCCCTTAAAAATACATACCATATGATGGTTTTGATATCAATGAAGTAAAATGGCTATTTGATAATTTTGAAAGCACATGGGAGAAAAATGGTTTTATGGCAATGATTACAATTTGGAACATTTTCTCTTTGCTTTTTACCCCTCATTTAAATGAGGGATAGATATAGGTGTCGATACACAATTTTTGTGAAAGATTTGTTGAATTTGTTGAAAAATTCTTGAGAAAATTGTACCAGCAGACACTAAAAGTTTTGGATACATAAAATTTTGACTTTTATGAGATGTATCTAACAACATTAAAAGTATTTGGTTTTAAAAGCTCCCCCTCAAAAATAGATATCAGACAAAGGATTTAGTGAGGACAAGAGTGCTGAACACATAATTTTATAAACTCTTGAAAAATTGTGTTCAACAATTTAGAAACCATTTTCTTGAGCTATAAGATTTGAATGTCTTTGAATTGACATTTTAGTGTCAGCTCAAGTCTACGAAGTTGTTATCTTCTCGTTGTAAGGATAAATATACATGAGTGCACACTTTTCTTTATTTAAAGAACGAGTCCTAAACAGAAATACTTAGAAGTCATAGTTTTGAGCAAACTTGTGAAATGTTTTTGAAAATTATGAAGCGTACACTTCCCTTTTATTTGAAAAAAGTGAGTTGTGCACTGAAATGTACACAAGTCGTTTTGATGAGCAAAATTTTGAAAGATTTTGAAAACCTTTTTAAAAATTTTGAATAAATTTTGCTCATAAATAAGAAGATTTCTCTTCTTTTCTTAAGATAAG
>BQNB010063143.1:12500-35799 GCA_026074375.1 Tanacetum coccineum
GTTGTGGGGTTCAAGTCTTACACAAGACAAATATTGTTAAAGTTATGGTGGGAAAGACCAAGGCTAAGCAACAAAATCCATGTGTGACCACCTAGTACCATCATAAGCCAACAAAATTCTCATGGGGGGGTGTTCGACTGATTATGGGGAGACAAGGGGGACAAAAATGTGACCATAAGGTACAAATGGTTAGGCTAGATGTTAAAATGTTGTGCAAGAATTGGTACATATATGGTTAAGCTAGCAAACAAACTTCATGTGGTATGTTTGTGTGTGTGGGATGATCGGACGAGCAACAAGGAGAGGGAAGGGGACCAACATTTTCAAAATTTGTATTTTTAGTATGCATAAAATATCTAGATTTTATTTTAGGAGATAAAACATGTATTCATGCATGCATGCAAATGCAAAAATGCTCTATCTACGAAATTTGTAAAAAACATAGACGCGCGACATATAAAAATATGCATGTGAAGTCGTAACACGCAAGTTATGAGTAGACTACACTTAGTCTAAAGCCGAAACGCATCCGGTGATTGCTTCTCAGTTATACGCAGGACAACTTTCCGTTTAGGTCAAATTAAACACGTAACTTTAAAAAGTCGAACTAATGCACGTAAATAGAAAGTTATTGACCTATGAAATTTCGGAGTGTCACACCTTGCCTTGTCATACTAAACCTTTGCAATACAAGATGAGGGGGGTAGAACCATGTTTGATTCAATTTAGGAAACACCCAACCGACCCTTCATGAACCGACCAACCATATATCCTCTTCCTTGCCTTACAAGGCAAGCTACTCTAATCCTAGTTCTAGTATAATCTTAATCTATATTACAATGTATACTTAGAGGGAGGTTATATTGGATACCCTTCTTTTTTTGGATACCGGGGGACCGATCTCAGCCATCCATCTAAAAATAATGAAAGGCCATGATTAAAAGAAATTATTTAATTAAAAAAAACAAAAAAGGACGGAAGGGTATTTCGGTCAATTTCACTCACACACCTACCATTTCATCAATACTTTCAGATCTATTCTTTCTTTCTCTCTCTCCAAAACACACACTAAAACACACACTACTCACACATTCAAACCGATCAAAAATACACACACTAAAACACACACACATAATCGTACGACACATCAAAAATAAAAGATAACGACGGTGATGTTGCTATAGACGATCAGATCTTAATAAATAAGCCTATAGGTGAAGGTTCGAGTTAAAAACCGCTCAAAATGATGATTAAAATCATCGATTCAGGTATAAAACACTTCATCTACATATTTTAATGTTATTTATGCATAAATGATGAAGCCTACTGTTTTATAGATCTTGTGATGAACATATTGTGTTTTTTGTTCAAGTTATTGTGTTTATACAATTTATAATGAAGATATTTTAATATTTGATGATGGTATAGTGATAAGTAACCTTTAGATCGAGTATGCTGATGTTGATGAAGTAAATATGTGATTAGATGTTAAGTTTTCATTATTTAGAAAGGATTTGTTAATCATATTGTGATTTTAAAGACGAAATGACGTGTTAGTGAAAAAATCATATATGATAAATTGCCTGAAAAAATTGGAGAAACTTATATACTATATCATATATGATATAAGTTAGGTTTTAAGCGTTTGTGGGGATTTTGTTGATATTATTGGTTTGAAAAGTTATTTGTGTGTATAATATCATACATGATAATCTGCTTGAAAGTTAACTTCTTTAACATTATAATATATCATATATTATATAAGTTAGATTTTAAGCGTTTATGAAGATTTTGTTGATATTATAAGTTTGAAAAGTTACTTGTGTGTATAATATCATATATGATAATCTGCTTGGAAGTTAACTTCTTTAACATTATAATATATCATATATGATAATCTGCTTGAAAGTTAAATCAAATCTTTTTATTTGTGTAGAGAAGGTTGTTTTCAAGACATCTTAAACACCGCAAGCATCCAAAGGCCCAAGAAGCTCAATGAAGAAGCTCATGAATTTTTATTTTACGGTCAAAATGTATAATCCGTTTTTCTCTTGTAATCTCCGTATGGAGTTTTGACGTCTATGGACGATTTTTGTAAACCATTAGACACTGGTACAATGTCTTGCAATAATGGTTTAACTTTCTTTGTTTCTATGTTCCTCAGTTATAAGCACGAAATGAAAATGGTGAAACATTTGCGGATGTAATTTTTGATATTATATCTATTTTGTTAAAGTTTTATTGCACACATTCATAATCACTTCCAATAAAAAAAGCATTAGAACAGTAACACATGTTATCATTATTTAAACATCAAGTATGATAGTTGATAAATCAGCGATGATCATGTTAAATCATATGTGATTTTATGAAAGAAATCACATATTGATACTTTTTGTTACCAAATTGAAAAATACAAATATCCACATATACTAATTCAAATGTGAAAAGAAACTTAATGTAAAATCATATATGATTTCCTATAATATCACATATATGATATATCAAAGAATCAACAATCAGTAAGTATCAAAAAACAACAAAATGTCAAAGTGAAAAAAGAATGAATAACAACGTTGTACAATATAACAATCAAATCTAAAAAGACTTTACTTTTTTTAAAACAAAATTTCTTCTTAAACAACAACTTAATGTTGAACCACGAACTGTTTCTTAGATCTTCAGGACCTCTTAATGGGCACCCCCTCTTGTTGTATCCAAACTGTCCACAAAATGAAACAAAGAAATTCAGTTCATCAATTCTGAAAATATAAAATGAATATAAAAGAATAAATAAACTGTTTTTTGGAAAAATGAAAATATCATATATGATAATCACATGTCATATACATATGACAAAGCAATTATCATATACGAAATATCATATATGATTATATCGTATGAAAAAATAATCATATAGATTTAACAAATCACGAATGTTAACCAAAAGCTACCTAAAATATTGCTTATTGCTAACTGATAAGCTGAAATACACCCTTAATTCAGCTTACAATCAATAAATTAATCTAATAAAAGCTTATTCAGAACATAAAAATAGCTTAATAATAAAAGCTTATTAACACTAGCAACATAAATAAGCTGAACTAAGCTTATAATTCATCAAATAAGCTAATAATCTAGCCCTTATAATTCACAACATAAATTCAAATGAAGATAATAATAAAACTTATTCACATAAAGGACCTACATAAATTAGCTTATCACTAAATAACAAATAAATAAGATATTCTGATAAAAATAATCGAATAATAAGCTTATCAATTAATTCGGAATGATGATGAATGATAAGCTTATACACAATAAATAAGGCTAAAATAAGACAAATATGAACCTGATGTTAATCAATGAAGAAGAGATGATCGTTTTCAAAATAAGACCAATCATTGAAGATCGATCGATTAGTTGTTTGTTATGATCAAATCGATTAGTTTGTGGATCGTGTATAGAGAGAACAAAAATGACATCTGAAAACACACACTATGTTTGTATCAGATAAGTGTTATAAACAATGTAAGGTAATAAAAAGACAAAAATACCCTCTATGTATAATAGGTAATTTAATCTCACCCATTGGATGCGATGAAGATGAGAGGTGTGAATGCGTCCCCCAGTATCCACAAAAGAGTAACGTGTTGTTTATTTGGTTATCCAAATGAACAAAATCAGAATACTAAAAATTACCCTAATTTATGTTTTAAGTTTTCTTCTAATATATAGTATATTAGGAATAATACTTAAAGGAGTTTATTTGTTATTAGTAATATTGATTAAGATTAGGTAGCTTGGTGTGCAAGGCAAACTAAGTTTCATTTAGGTTCGATCGTGATTTCCTTAACTGACTAGATAAATTTTGCCCCCTCGCCCTTGGAAAAATGACCAACATACCATATGTGAGTTTTTAATTTTTTGTCTTTTTCTGTCAAATTTTAAACTAGAAATTTGTCAAACAACTCGGTATATATAAAAACTAAAACTGAACTCTTTTAGATAAGATCTTTAGCGTTAAGTTTGTCTACTTGCTACTTAAATAAAACAAAATATGAGTCATATGGCTATCAAAACATAACTGAACAATATTTGTTGCAAAGTTGCACTAATGTTAAATTGAGCGGAAAGAGGAGGTTCCTCAACATGAAGATAAAGAAATAAAGAGGTCATGAATAAGAAGCCTAAAAAGGATTCAACAACAAAAAGTTCACCACACAAAAATTTAAGTAGCTCAAAAATTTCAGCAACCAGCATTGAAAAAATTCAGCAACTTTTTAATGACACTCAAAAATTTTCAGCAACTGAAAATTAAGCCACATAAAAATTTTAGCAACAAAAATTCAGCACCTGCATTTCAGCAACTGCAAATTTTCAACAACAAATGATCAAATTTTTACTGCCTTTTATTTAATCCTTTGTTGTTAATTAGAAAGTAAAAAGAAGTTGTTATGTTACTAATACTACATTCTCTCGGTGGGGGGGGGGGGGGGGGGGTTTATCACCGTTCCAAAAATTATTTATCATCCACAAAAAAACACAGTTTAAGAAAAGATCCATTTATTACCTTCATAATCTTTCTTACTCTATTTGAACAGAATGCAGTTTTACTCTTACTTTAAATAATTAAAAAGTCTTCTTTAAAGTTTGTAATAATAATTTCAAACAAGGGTAATATAGTAAACTTGATCAAACTTCCCTATCTAGTTTTAGTAGTGGACAATTAAATTGGAACATCCCAAAAAAGAAACACGGACAATAAAAATGAAACGAAAAAAGTAATTAACTTTGATTATATATTCAAATAAGGAGAGAGGTTTGCGCCAAAGAATTTGCCAATTGTCTCTGATAGTATTTAAACATATAATAATATATATAAGTTAAATTTACTTACTGATAAGAATTAATCACTGTTGTATAAAGCTCTATTAACAACAAGCTTCACGGATGTCGAAGACCATCTAAAGATACACTATGCCTCGTTGTTGCGGTATCAGCGAGTAAAATACTAGAGATGCAAACATCATGCGAGTCTTGTGAGATAAAGACAAAAGTTTCACAATCACCTGGAATATACTCTCTCTTAGTCCGACCTGAATATACTCTCCTACACATGTGACTTCATTTTATCATCTTATATATCGAATCTTTTCAAGAAAGAATATAAAGATTCTTTTCACAAAAATAATACAAATGTATTATAGTGAAAGTATTCTCCTTTCCTAAAAACACACTAAGCTAAGCTAGCATACGTGTGTTGTTCATCCACAAACTTTAACTTATGTTTTAGTTTAGGCTTAGGCTGTGTTTGGCAACAAGCGTTTTGGAGTGTTTAGAGAGACAAACGGTAAGCATTTTAGATGAAAAGCTTGTTTGGCAACATCTCAACAAGCATTTGAAAATTTTTTTAAAACCAGCTTTCGAATCTGCACATTGCTTCTTGAGAACATTTCACAACGCTCCCAGCAGTATTGTTATAAAATTACATTTATACCCTCAAATATAAAATTTATATTTCTTTAATTTGGTTATATGCCTTTTTTCGTAATTTTACACTTACAGCTATGTTATCAAACACATTTTTAAACAAACAGCTTACTGCTCTTGGCTAACTAAAACTGCTCCTGCTATTGCAATACTTGTCTACAAGTATCCCCTTGAATAAGTTTTATTTTATAAGAAGAGGTAATACATTGAAAATACAAATAATGTTATTAGTTGTCAAATAAATTTTGGTGTAAATATATTCAAATCTTACCCAAATTTCGTGACCAACATAAACGATACTAAATAAATGTTGTAACTTGATCATTTGTCCAATAGAAACATACTAAAGAAATGGTGATTTTGCTATTAAAAAAAGATATAAGTATGGAAAAAGAATGGTAAAGTGTGCAGAGAGAGGGTCAATATCAAACATGTCTAGAAGCACTTTTCGAAAATGTGTGTCCCACAAGTTTGTTACGAGTAAAGTTTGAATGGATTCCAAACACCATTTCTTTTTGTTTCCTTGTTAATGGGCACAAATATTGTAAAATACGATTCAGCAAGTGATATCAGCCGAAAAATATAAATGCCAGATACTTCTGAAAAAACTGCTGAAAATTTAAAGGTTTAGGTTGTTAAATAAGAATATATTTTTCTCAATGTCCCGTTCGAATACATAGGCCTGAAGTTTTGTTTCGTTTATATGTGGTATTATGACTTAATGAACTTATTAGCGTTATATAATTGTTTATCATAGCGTAATAAACTTATATTAAATCTCACACGTCCTCACAAATGAAGCCAACAAAATTGAGACTAATAAAATAAAAGCCTGAAATAAAATAAGCTCATAAACCATATATAAGCCCTATATAAACAATAAACAACCATACATGATAATATTGATATTCATAATCAATGATAAAAAATAGTTAATGGAAAAATAGTTGTGCGTGTGTGTATACGAGGACAAATTTTAAAAATTCGTAACAAAAAGTGTAAGACTTTTAATTCACGTACTCAAACGCACATTGCATAAAGTATAATATGATTTAATGACTTCAACCTAAAATTTAAAGATAAGCATAAGAGGAAAGAAACATGTTTAGTTTATAACTCGACATCTTTATTGATATAATTTAACACAAATTTAGATTAGGAGTTAAGCACTTAGATGTAGGGGTGTCAATCGGGTCGGGTTGGTCGGGTTCGGGTCAAACGGGTCGGGTCCAAGTCGGGTCGAGGCTAAAAATAATATACCCGAACCCGACCCTATTTGAACTCGGGTTAGTCGGGTTCGGGTCAAACGGGTCGGGTCCAAGTCGGGTCGGGTCAAGTCGGGTTCGGGTCTGTCCTATTTATAAAATTTTATTTGTTTTATTAAGAAATTTTGAATTTTTATTAAGAAAATTTGAATTTTTATTAACAAAAAAAAAAAAAAAAAAGCTTAACTCGGGTCAGTCGGGTTGACCCGAACCCGAATAGGCAAAGTATATGAACCCGATACCCGACCCTATTTCGAATTCGGGTTAGTCGGGTTGACCCGACTGACCCGACTTCAATTTTGAACCCGATTAACCCGACCCGAATAAGGTCGGGTCGGTCGGGTCAGGATTATTGACACCCCTACTTATGGATTGTGATTGTGAACACATGAATGAAGTTAATGGAAGAAGATATCTAAACATGGTTAATTATTCTGAAAACTAGTAAATGGAAGGGTGCAATTAAATTAAAATAAAAAGAATGTTACTCGTGATAGTTAATGAAAGGGTAATGATGAGAAATGAAATGTGGGCTGGAGAATTGAAGGCCCCACAAACCGCCCCAAACGGTTTTGCTTAATTCGCACTTGACCATTTACATCAACCCCACCAACCGTTCGTTGTTTCCTTGTTTATGATATCCACTTTCACCCTTTTAACACCAACCCATCCATATTTCTAATTACATTTGAAATTTCTTATAATGTTATCCGAGCAAATCGTGTTTTTGAGGTACCAGTTAGACGACACACAAAAAAGTATCATATGTAAGTACCAAAACAAACGCGGGAGGGTGACCCCTTGGGTCTTTGATAAATAAATGTTAAAGGGTGGATATTAAAGTACCAAAACTACATACAATTGATAATACTTTGAAACATATCCTAAGGACACTACGGTTAGCAACTTCCGAAAGAAAAATCCAAGATTGTTTACACAATGATACATATATATGTTGCATAAATTAAAGCACATTCTAATTGTGTAGCATAGCTGCTTGATAGGTTCATGCACAAAGCCTTTCTCCTTAACCATTGATTTCTTTCCCGAATGTAAAAAAAAATGGGATGACATGGAGTGATAAATTATAAAAGGGAATCTGCGAGTGATGCTAGAACCACAAAGAGATTTATACAAAAAAAATTACAAAATGACTTGTCATAAAGCTAGTGGCATTGTTAACTTACTTTTTAATTCTCCTCATCTCGCTCAACTCATCACTTCGAAATGGAATAGTTTACTGACAATTAATTGGGATATTAACTGGATATTAGAAGTATTTTTGTTGGGTTCTAAGCATCACTCTCTCTCGATCAAGATAGAGAGCTCGCAGGAGCTCGCCCTCCCCCACCGCTCTAATCCAATTCTTAATGTTTTTTTGTGTTTTATTTCCGGAGAGATTCTGAAATCAATGGTTAAGGAGAAAGGCTTTGTGCATGAACCTATCAAGCAGGCTATGCTACACAATTAGAATGTGCTTTAATTTATGCAACATATATATGTATGTCACAATCTTATTTCTATCGGAAGTTGCTAAACGTAGTATCAAATTTCAAGTATTATCAATTGTTTGTAGTTTTGTACTTTTAATATCCACCCCTTACATTTAATTAACAAAGGGTTTTGTAATACAATGATACTTTTTTGTGTGTCTCTAACTGGTACCAAAACACGATTGCAAGGAACATTATACTGTAAGAAATATACAAATGTAATTAGAAATATGGAAGGGTTGGTGTTAAAAGGGTGAAGTGATATCCATAAACAAGAAACACGAACGGTTGGTTGGTTGATGTAAAATGGTCAAGTGCGAATTAAGCAAAACCGTTTGGGGCGGTTTGTGGGGCCTTCAATTCTCCAGCCCACATTTCATTTCTCATCATTACCCTTTCATTAACTATCACGAGTAACATTCTTTTTATTTTAATTTAATTGCACCCTTCCATTTACTAGTTTTCAGAATAATTAACCATGTTTAGATATCTTCTTCCATTAACTTCATTCATGTGTTCACAATCACAATCCATAAGTAGGGGTGTCAATAATCCTGACCCGACCCGACCCGACCTTATTCGGGTCGGGTTAATCGGGTTCAAAATTGAAGTCGGGTCAGTCGGGTCAACCCGACTAACCCGAATTCGAAATAGGGTCGGGTATCGGGTTCATATACTTTGCGCCTATTCGGGTTCGGGTCAACCCGACTGACCCGAGTATAAACCTTTTTTTTTTTTGTTTTTAATTTTTGTTAAAAAAAAATTCAGAAATTTCTCATAATAAAAATTCAAAATTTCTTAATAAAACAAATAAAATTTTATAAATAGGACAGACCCGAACCCAGCTTGACCCGACCAGACTTGGACCCGACCCGTTTGACCCGAACCCACTAACCCGAGTTCAAATAGGGTCGGGTTCGGGTATATTATTTTTAGCCTCGACCCGACTTGGACCCGACCCGTTTGACCCGAACCCGACCAACCCGACCCGATTGACACCCCTACATCTAAGTGCTTAACTCCTAATCTAAATTTGTGTTAAATTATATCAATAAAGATGTCGAGTTATAAACTAAACATGTTTCTTTCCTCTTATGCTTATCTTTAAATTTTAGGTTGAAGTCATTAAATCATATTATACTTTATGCAATGTGCGTTTGAGTACGTGAAAAAAAGTCTTACACTTTTTGTTACGAATTTTTAAAATTTGTCCTCGTATACACACAGCACAACTATTTTTCCAATAACTATTTTTCAACAATAGATTATGATATCAATATTAACATGATGGATGTTATATTGTTTATATATCGGCTTATATATGAGTTTATGAGCTTATTTAATTTCGGCTTATATTTTATAAGTCTCAATTTTGTTGGCTTATTTTGAGACTTGTGAGTTTATATAAGTTTATTACGATATGATAAACTTATATAAGCTAATAAGTCTCAAATAAGCTCATAAGCCAACATATAAACCGAAACAAACTCATCAATGTATTTTAAACGTTGTACATTGAGAAAAATATATTCTTATTTAACAACCTAAACCTTTAAATTTTCAGCAGTTTTTTCAGAAGTATCTGGCATTTATATTTTTCGGCTGATATCACTTGCTGAATCGTATTTTACAATATTTATGCCCATTAACAAGGAAACAAAAAGAAATGGTGTTTGGTATCCCTTCATAACTTACTCGTAACAAACTTGTGGGACACACATTTTCGAAAAGTGCTTCTAGACATGTTTGATATTGACCCTCTCTCTGCACACTTTACCATTCTTTTTCCATACTTATTATCTTTTTTTAATAGCAAAATCACCATTTCTTTAGTATGTTTCTATTGGACAAATGATCAAGTTACCACATTTATTTAGTATCGTTTATGTTGGTCACGAAATTTGGGTAAGATTTGAATATATTTACACCAAAATTTATTTGACAACTAATAACATTATTTGTATTTTCAATGTATATAATTCTTATAAAATAAAACTCTCTTAAGGGTATACTTGTCGACACGTAGCAATAGCAGGAGCAGTTAGCAAGAGCAGTAAGCTGTTTGTTTAAAAATGTGTTTGATAACATAGCTGTAAGTGTAAAATTACGAAAAAAGACATATAACCAAATTAAAGAAATATAAATTTTATATTTGAGGGTATAAATGTAATTTTATAACAAACTGCTAGGAGCAGTTTTGAAATGCTTCTCAAAGAAGCATTTGAGATCGGAGCGGTTAAACAATTTTCAAATGCTTGTTGAGATGTTGCCAAACAAGCTTTTCATCTAAAATGTTTACCGTTTGTCGCTCTAAACACTCCAAAACGCTTGTTGCCAAACACAACCTAAGCCTAAACTAAAACATAAGTTAAAGTTTGTGGATGAACAACACACGTATGCTAGCTTAGCTTAGTGTGTTTTTAGGAAAGGATAATACTTTCACTATAATACATTTGTATTATTTTTGTGAAAAGAATCTTTATATTCTTTCTTGAAAAGATTCGATATATAAGATGATAAAATGAAGTCACATGTGTAGGAGAGTATATTCAGGTCGGACTAAGAGAGTATATTCAGGTGAGTGAAAACTTATGTCATATGCTCACAAGACACGTCATATGTTTGCATCTTCTAGTATTTACTCGCTGATACCAGCACAACGAGGCAAAGTGTATCTTTAGATGGTCTTCGACATCCTTTGAAGCTTGTTGTTAATAGAGCTTTATACAACAGTGATTAATTCTTATCAGTAAGTAAATTTAACTTATATATATTATTATATGTTTAAATACTATCAGAGACAATTGGCAAATTCTTTGGCGCAAACCTCTCTCCTTATTTGAATATATAATCAAAAGTTAATTACTTCTTTCGTTTCATTTTTATTGTCCATGTTTCTTTTTTGGGATGTCACAATTTAATTGTCCACTACTAAAACTAAAACTAGATAGGGAAGTTTGATCAAGTTTACTATATTACCCTTGTTTGAAATTATTATTACAAACTTTAAAGAAAACTTTAATTAATTAAGTAAGAGTAAAACTGTCATTCTGTCAAAAAGTAAGAAAGATAAAACAGTAATAAAGGCACTTTTCTTAAACTGTGTGTTTTTTGTCGGATGACAATAATTTTGGAACGGAGAAAGTAGTATTAAGTGAACATAACAACTTCTTTTTACTTTCTAATTAACAACAAATGATTAAATAAAAGGCAGTAAAAATTTGATCATTTGTTGTTGAAAATTTGCAGTTGCTGAAATGCAGTGCTGAATTTTTGTTGCTAAAATTTTATTGTCTTAAATTTTCAGTTGCTGAAAAATTTTTGAGTGTCATTAAAAAGTTGCTGAATTTTTTCAATGCTGGTTGCTGAAATTTTTGAGCTACTTAAATTTTTGTGTGGTGAACTTTTTGTTGTTGAATCCTTTTTAGGCTTCTTATTCATGACCTCTTTATTTCTTTATCTTCATGTTGAGGAACCTCCTCTTTCCGCTCAATTTAACATTAGTGCAACTTTGCAACCAATATTGTTCAGTTATGTTTTGATAGCCATATGACCTCAAATTTCTTAGTATTTAAGACAAGTAGACAAACTAACTCTAAAATCTTAACTAAAAGAGTTTCAGTTTTAGTTTTTTATATATACTTGAGTTGTTTGACAATTTCTAGTTTAAATTTGACAGAAAAAAGACAAAAAATTAAAACTCACATATGGTATGGGTTGGCCATTTCTTTCCAAGGGCGAGGTGCAAAATTTATCTAGTCAGTTTATGGAATCACGATCGAACCTAAATGAAACTTAGTTTGCCTTGCACACCAAGCTACCTAATCTTAATCAATATTACTAATAACAAATAAACTCCTTTAAGTATTATTCCTAATATACTATATATTAGAAGAAAACTTAAAACATAAATTAGGGTTTTAAGTATACAGATTTAAGTTCATTTGGATACCGTACTTTTTGTGGATACTGGGGGACGCATTCACACCTCTCATCTTCATCGCATCCAATGGGTGAGATTAAATTACCTATTTACACTAGAGGGGTATTTTTGTATATTATATATCCTTACTTTTTTATAACCACTTCATCTGATACACAACATAGTGTGTGTTTTCAGATCGTCTTTTTTTTCTCTCTCTACACCGATCCACAACTAATCGATCGATCATCACAAACAACTAATCGATCGATCTTCAATGATTGTCTTATTTTGAATCGATCATCTCCTTCATCATTTGATAACAACAGGTTCATATTTTGTTTCTTATTTTAGCTGTAAATTGATGTGATAAGCTTATCAATTCATCATCATCGAATTTAAAAGCTTTATTAATCACTTATTTTGATCGAATATCTTAAATATTTGTTATTAGTGAATACGCTAAAATTATTAGGTCCTTTAAGTTGAAAAGTTTTTTATATATTAATCATCATTTTGAATTTATGTTGCTGAATTATAAGCTAGCTTATTAGCTTATTTTGATGAATTATAAGCTATCGTTTCAGCTTATTTATGTTGCTAGTGTTAATAAGCTTTATTATTAGCTATTTTTATGTTCTGAATAAGCTCTATTAGATTAATTTGTTGATATAAGCTGAATTAAGGTGTATTTAGCTTATCAGTTAGCAATAAGCAGTTTTAAGTAGCTTTTGGTTAACGTGTTTGATATATCATATATGATACTTTTCATACGTATATCATATATGATATCATATATGATATTGCTTTGTCATATGTATATGACATGTGATTATCATATATGATATTTCATTTTTCTAAAAAACAGTTTATTTATTCTTTTATATTCATTTTATATTTTCAGAATTGAAGAACATGAATGCTTGTTCATTATGTGGAAGTTTGGATCACAACAAGAGGAGGTGCCCTAAGAGGTTTGAAGATCAAGAACAAGTCGTGGTTCAACATTAAGTTGTTGTTCAAGAAGAAATTGTTGTTTAAAAAAGTACTCTTTTATATTTGATTGTTATATGAACAAGTGTTATAATTCTTTTTTCACTTGAATTTTGTTGTTTTTGATCTTACATGAATGTGATTCTATTATATATCATATGTGATATTCTAGGAAATCATAATATTATAATTTTTTACATTAGTTTCTTATTACATTTGAATTATTAAATCGTGGATATTTTATTTTACAATTTGGTAACAAAGTATCATATGTGATTTCTTTCATAAATCACATATGATTTAATATGATCATCACTAATTTATCAACTATCATACTTGATGTTTAAACAATGATAACATGTTGTTAAGTGTTCTAAGCTTTTTTAGTTGAAAGTGATTATAATTGTGCAATACAACTTTAACAAAATATACATAGATAACAAAATTCCATCCGCAAATGTTTCACCCTTTTCATTCAGCTTATAACAAGAGGACATAGAACAAAGAAGTTAAACCATTATGCAAGACATGTACCAGTGTCCTAATGGTTTACAAGAAATCTCCATATACGTCAAAACTCCATACGGAAGATTACAAGAGAAAAACTTATTATACATTATGACCGTAAAAATAAAAATTCATGAAGCTCTTCATTGAGACTCTTGGCCTTTGGATGTTTGCGGTTTTAAGATTCTTGAAAAAAACTTCTCTACAAAAATAAAAAGATTTGATTTAATTTTCAAGCATATTATCATATATGAAAAATATAATGTATAAAGACGATAACTTCCAAGCAGCATTATCATATATGAATATTAAACACACAAGTAACTTTTCAAACTGTATAATATCAACAAAATCTTTTATAAACGCTTAAAAATCCTAACTTATATAATATCTGATATATTAGTAATGTTTAAAAGAATTAACTTTCAACAGAATTATCATGTATGAATATTTACACACAAATAACTTTTCAAACCCAATAATAACGAACAAATCCCCACAAACGCTTAAAACCGTAACTTATATCATAAAGATATAGTAAATAAGTATCTCCAAATTTTTCAGGCAATTTATCATATATGATTATTTTCACTAAACACGTCATTACGTCCTTAAAATCACATATGATTAACATACCTTTCTAAATAATGAAAACTTAACACTAAGCACATATTTACTCATCAACATCAGCATAACGACTATCTAAGGTTACGTATCACATACCATCACAAATTATTAAAATAACTTCATTAAAAATGTATAAACACAATAACTTGAACAAAAAAACACAATATGTTCATCACAAGATCTATAAAACAGTAGGCTTCATCATTTATGCATAAATAACATTAAAATATGAGTAGATGAAAAGTTTGGTGGTTTTAATACCTAATTCGATGATTTAATCATCATTTTGAGCGGTTTTTTAAATTGAACCTTCACCTATAGCTTATTTATTAAGATCTGATGCGTCTATAGCAAGATCATTGTCGATTATCATTTATTTTTGATGTGTCTACGATTTATGTGTTGTGTTTTAGTGTGTTGTATTTTTTGGATCGGTTATGAATGTGTGATTAGTGTGTGGTTTTAGTGTAAAATAGTGGGTTAGCGCTCCTCCATACCTCCTCTAACATCCCTACAATATTAAAATTGGTAGTTTTTAGAGTGAAATTGATCCTAAAAAACCCTTCGTCCTATTTTAGTATTTTTTAATAGTAAAAAAAAAACTTTAATCTGGCCTATTCATTATTTTTAGATGGATGGCAAAAGATCGGTCCCCCCGGAAATCCAAAAAAATAAGGGAATTCCAATATAACCCTCCCACTAAGAAAACATTGTAATAAAGAATAATATTATACAAGAACGTAGGATTAGAGTAGCTGCTTGTCAGGGCAGGAAAGAGGATATAAGGTTGGTCTGTTTCATTAAGGGTCGGTTGGGTGTTACTAAATAGAATCAGAACAATGTTTTCTAGCCCCCACATCAATGTATTGGCAAAGGTTTAGTATGACAAGGCAAGGTGTGACACTCTGAAATTTCATAAGTCAATAACTTTCTATTTACGTGCATTAGTTCGACTTTTTAAAATTACGTGTTTAATTTGACCTAAACGGAAAGTTGTCCTGCGTATAACTGAGAAGCAATCACCGGATGCGTTTCGGCTTTAGACTAAGTGTAGTCTACTCATAACTTGCGTGTTACGACTTCACATGCATATTTTTATATGTCGCGCGTCTATGTTTTTTACAAATTTCGTAGATAGAGCATTTTTGCATTTGCATGCATGCATGAATACATGTTTTCTCTCCTAAAATAAAATCTAGATATTTTATGCATACTAAAAATACAAATTTTGAAAATGTTGGTCCCCTTCCCTCTCCTTGTTGCTCGTCCGATCATCCCACACACACAAACATACCACATGAAGTTTGTTTGCTAGCTTAACCATATATGTACCAATTCTTGCACAACATTTTAACATCTAGCCTAAGGATTTGTACCTTATGGTCACATTTTTGTCCCCCTTGTCTTCCCATAATCAGTCGAACACCCCCATTGAGAATTTAGTGGCGCTTATATGGTACTATGTGTTCACACATGATCTTTGTTGCTTATCCTTGGTCTTTCCCACCAACAACTTAAACATATTTGTGTCCCTTTGGTAAGACTTGAACCCCACAACTTTTACTCTTGCATATGTGGTGTTTAGCTATTGAAAAGAGAGCCAAGCATTCATTTTACACACACATAAACACTTATCAAATTTTACTCTCTTCTTCCTCTTGTTCTTTGTTCGTCCGACGCAAGAAGGCACCAAGGGGTTCTCATTTTTTTGATCTTTTAAGTCTAGGTTATACAAACACTATGGAATATGTTTGGTTTTTTTTTCGGGTTACTTTTGATCGAGTCCGGTTATTTATATTTTATTATAAACCGGTTAATCTTCATCTACTTTCTTCATTTTTGTAAGTAAATACTTCTTGAACATTTTCATACATTTCATAGCATTCATACACTTATCACATCATTTTATACATATACGAGGCATTCAGACCCGGGCGATGCCCCGACTATGTCATAAACTTACATGGTAAAACCACTAAATCTAATTACATTACATATATCATTGTCTACATACAAAAAATAATATACACTATGTCAGATGTGACTTGAATACATTATTTTGAATACAATTTGTTTTTTTTAATCATATCCTTACCTCTTTCGTTGAGCTCATCCACATCGTAACTAATTCCTACACACAAACACAAAGAACCATAAGAAACACATTATGCTTATCATATATAAACCCAAAAAATGAAAAAAGCATTAGTTATCAAAGATAAATTGTAATTGAAGTTATTTATCAAATAAAATACCTAATCTATACGTTAAGATATCATCCATATCGTAGTAACTCACCTACACGCACAAAAAAACATTAGCTTATCATATATAATAGTAACTATAGTATCGTCAATATCGTATGAATCACCTACACACACAAAAAAACTAAACAAAAAAGCATTAGGCTTATCATATGTAAATTCTAACTAAAGTAATAATCAAATAAAGACCGAATTTATACGCCTACAATAATAATATTACATTATCACGTAAAAACAATAACAAAAACTCATGGGATATTTGATAAAAGCGTTAAAAGAGTGATAACGAATCATATATAGATGGAAGACAAATCAAACAACTAATACACCTTAATTAAAAATATGTGCGAGTCTTTGTTCCAGTACTCTCTGGTGATATCTAATTATTTCTTTGTATGCAACAACAACATTAACGAGATTGCATTTTGTAACCACGACCTTGATGAACCTTGTGCTTAGGTGGTTCGGCTACATCCTACCATCTCATTTACCCATCGTAGACCTTTTGAAAATTTTCATATTTGCAAGCTTCTCCATTGTTGGAATAAACGTCAGTCTAATGTGGAACTCTAATAAGCAGCCGAATGTTAGTCATATGATAACAAACAATATACTTAGGTACGTCTTTCGCTTGTTCGCCTTGTCATCATGTGTGGTTTATGAAAGGAGTGAAAGTAAAGTATTTATACTCACAAATATAAACCTTCACAACCACATGAATAGTCTCTTTTAAATATTCATTGATAACCATCATTAAACTTAAACGACCCTTGCATTTCCATCTTCTTTCATAATCTGTTTAAGAAATTAAAGTCATGAAGTCTTAAAGTCTTGAAGTCATGAATACCCTTCATTGATAACCATCATTAAACTCAAACAACCCTTTCACTTCCATCTCCTTTCATAATCGGTTTAAGAAAGTGAAGTCATGAAGTCTTGAAGTCATGAATACCTCCACATTAAATTAAAGGACCCAATCTATAATAGATAGATTTATCACCATACTTGTTCCTTTATAAAACTACACTTTTATTTATGAAACTACATTTCAAAATATTTATATAAAAGTCATACAAATAAAAAGTCCAACCTTGAGCTTGTTATTAAATTTAAAAACTATATCTTAACAAGTCATTATATTTACGCTAGTACTTTATAATTATTGATGATGTATACATAAATATTTAGAGTGCATAAGTGTTGTGGATACATATAGATTTTGGATGAGGTTGGATTTGTAAGCGGATTGTGGAATTTCGAAATTGTGGAGTTGTATTGTTGGATTTTGGACTATAGGATAGGAATTGAATCGGTGGAATGGGCAAATAGGTAGAAAACTTGGTTACATTTTCATGAACGATTAAAATGGTTAAAAATAGATTTATAGCGAATAAAGCTGAAAAATATTTGAAAGTAAAACAAAGAAAATCCCCACTTTCGTATCATGGTTTTGTATATGCTGAGACTCAATTTGAAGAACCACCAAAAGTTCCTTTAAAAAGAAGAAATGTTAATTTGAAAGATCATTTGGAACAAGTTCAAGTGAGGAATTATAATCGAAAACTTTGGAACAGTCTTCCAATGAAATACTTTTGTTATGTCAAGCAGGCAATGCTATAGTTTGAAAAACAAATATTTTCAAAAATAGAACTTAATCGAGGTGATTTGTTTAGAATGAGCTTTGAACAAAGTATCAATGAGAGAGTCAGAAATCGATTGTCGAAAGAGTTTGAACCTTTAGTTAAAAACGTTAATCTACAACTAAACTGCTTTGAAAAGAGTCTTGTCAAAGAAATGAAAGATGATTTGAAGTACGTCATGTCTCTTGAAGACGAGTTTGATGAAACGTGTTTAATTTTGGACATTCAGCAAGAATTTTTCAAAACCCAATTCGAGTCAGCCATATCTGACTCACATAGCCATGTGTATAAAAAAGAGATGTTTGAACAAAAATATACCTTGGAAAATGAAAATTTTTGTCTCAAAAAGACCATTACCCAGCTTTAAAAATATTTTTCAAAGATGGAGGCACAAAGTGTTTCTTTTGAAATTGCACTTCAACATAAGATTCTAGAAAACAATTCTTTGAAAATAATACAAACAGAAAATGAGAATTTTTATGGCTTCATTACAAATCAAAAATGCACATTTGAAACAGGATTATAAAGATTTGTTTGAGTCAATTTAAAATTCAAGGGATGAAACTAATCAATGTGATGATGTCAAACCTTAGTTTGATTTTGATGAAATTGAAACTCAAAACATTGAGTTGGAACATAAGGTGGCTTCATTAATTAAAGAGAATAAACACTTGAAGCTGGTGTACAAGAATTTGTTTGATTCAATCAAAAAGTCTCGAGTTCAGACACAAAGTTCAAACGTTTCTCAAAACGAAGCAGAAAATTTAAAAGTCTCAGTTTTTTGAATTTGCGAATAAAAAGTTTGATAATGTTTTTCAAAAGATTAAATCAATGAAAAAGAAAAAATTTAAATCACAAATCTCAAATGATTTCCTTAAAAATCTTTGTATGATTCTGATCTCTCAAATGTCGAATCAGATTCGGGGGAGAAAAAGATTATTTTCAGAAATAAAACATCAAGTTTTGAAACAAAGATTAAGGAGCTCGAAATGACTTTATCTCAACAAACAAAAGATTTTGAGAATGCCAAAGATTATTTTTCAAAGAAAATGGACAAGTTTGAAACTTACTTTGAAAAACTTAAGAAGACAAAAGTTGTCCTTGAACGTCAATTGGATCGTAAGATTCAAGATTCTAACGAAAAAGATCAGTTTTTGGAACAAATTGCTTCTCTTGAATCAAAGTTGGCATCACAAGATCTTATTTCAACTCAAAAGGAATATAGCGTGTTGAGAACATCATACAATGCCCTAAAAGAAAAGTTTGATGCTTTAAACCAGGATAAAGGGAAATCTCAAATTTCAAATTTTTCAACACCCAAAGTAAGTGTTTCAAAGAAGATTTACACGTGAATCCTCAAACTCATTTCAGAAAAAGGTCTCTCAGTTTACAACATACTCTTTGCAAAAAGATAGGAAATTATATAAGTAAGAAGCCTTAAGTTTTTGAACAACTGACTTCTCAAAATGCCTTTAAATCAGTTGATTCAAGTAAGAAAAAGCATGTTCTTGAAATTCCAAAATCTCGTTCTACACCGATAAGGCAAGTTTGGAGACCAAAGCAAAGTCATTTAAAACCTTTCAAGTAATCAAAATCAGAAATGCTTTCATTGCAAAACAAGAATGACTCTTCTTTGATTATTCCAAATAGTGGAAGATTCCCATTCATTTCAAAAAGGAATTCTCAAAATGAAACACATAAGTTCAACAAGAAATGGAAATCTTCTTCTTCATCAAGAATTAAAACTCCACAAGAAAATCAAAGTTTTCATAATCAATGGAAAAACAAAAGGAATTTTAAATCTCCGTTGATTCCTCGAGAATTATTTCAAAATGAAACACCGGTTTCCAGTCCACATTAGAATTCAACTTCTTTGCATAAAATTGACACATGATTCAAATGGTTTTCAAATTTTGGTAAACCCGTTGACACCGTGCTTAAATGGGTTCCAAAGGTTTTGGTCTAATCTAATGTCATAATGGTTGTTGGCTAATTCAGGTCAACACCCGTGCTTTAAATAAAAGGAAAATATATGCTTCGGTGTATTTATCCTTAACAACGAAAAGAGAAATCTTTTCGGTCTTGAGCTACTTATACAAAACATTTAAAGTTTTATAGCTCAAGTCAATGGCTTTTGTATAATTCAGTACGAGACCCGCATTTTTAAAGAAAAGAAAGTGTACGTGTCAGTGCACTTATCTTAAGAAAAGAAGAGAAATCTTCTTGTTTTTCGATCAAAATTTATTCAAAATTTATCAAAAGGTTTTCTAAAATCTTTTAAAATTTTGCTCATCAAAATGACTTGTGTACATTTCAGTGCACAACTCGGCTTTCAAATAAAAGGGAAGTGTACGCTTCAGTGCGCTTTACCTTCAAAAGAAGAAATATCTTCTTGTTTTTGAGCATTCTTATCAAAAACTTTTCAGAAGTTTGCTCAAAATTTGACTTCTAAGTATTTCTGCTTAGGACTCATTCTTTAAATAAAGGAAAATGTGCACTCATGTACATTTATCCTCACAACGAGAAGATAACAACTTCTCGGACTTGAGCTGACACTAAAACGTCAATTCAAAGACATTCAAAGTCTTATAGCTCAAGAAAATGGTTTCTAAATTGTTGAACACAATTTTTCAAGAGTTTATCAAAAAGATTTTTCAAAATTGTGTGTTCAACACTCCCGTCCTCACTAAATCCTTTGACTGATATCTATTTTTGAGGGGGAGCTTTTAAAACCAAATACTTTTAATGTTGTTGGATACATCTTATAAAAGTCAAAATTTTATGTATCCAAAACATTTAGTGTTTGAGTACAATTTTTCTCAATAATTTTTTAATAAATTCAAAATCTTTCAAAAATTGTGTACTCGACACTATCTCCATCCCTTATTAATTGAGGGGGAGCGAAGAGAATAAATTTCCAAATATTATTATGCATAAATATTTCTCCCCATTGTGCTTTCAAAATTCTCAAATAGCCATTTTATTCCATTGATATCAAAAATATCACATGGTGTGCTATTTTTGAGGGGGAGAAAATTGGATTAAAATAGATTAAAATGTGATCGTCTTTGACTCAAGTGCGAACTATTTCCTCCATGTACGAAACAATTTTGAATATCGATGCACATGTGTAGGGGGCATTTCTTAAAAGATGAAACTCTCAAAGTGTAAAAAGTTTTGATTAATCTATCAAACACTTTGATTGATTTTCAAATGGTTTTATAGTTTCGATCTTTATACCCAACAACCCATTAATTCACAAAGGCGATGAAGTCATAAGGTGGTAGGCGTTTAGGTATACAAAAATGTTTCTGATGATCCAAAAAAATGGAGGGATATTACCCAGACATTCCACTAGATAGAATTAGAAGTCCTTAGGAAAGATGGAGTTGAATGGAAATATGAGAATAAACATGAGTTAGCACTAGAACAATCACAACAAGGTGCTAGTAATGACGTCTTGGTAAACATTGAAGGGGTTGAAGAATGAAAAAGAAATGTATGGATAAAACTTAGGCAGAAACTGGGTCAATACATAATCTATCGGATATTACAAAGATGATGTTTGGTATTGAATACAAGACATCATCGACCCAGTATGCAATGCACAACCCTTCCCAGCCACTCAAGGTTCTTTCGAAAGAATCTTGTTTCAATTCTCACAGAGATTAAACACGTTATCTATCAACTTTCTTATTCCGAGTTAGTTGATATTTAAAAGGTGGCAGTTAGCTCCAGCCTCCGCTCACTAAAACTAAAAACGCACTTATTGAGTCTAGAGCCAAAAGAGATCATTAATAAATCTCGTTAAGACACAATTCCAAAATACACTTGTTGTTCACCATCAAGAACACAAGTTGTAATTAAGAGTCCTACGCATTATCTTTGTGATTTTGCCAGAACATCAGAGTGATACTTAATAGTATTCACAGTGACAATGGAAATCCTACCAGTGCCAACATCAAACAAGCACTACGGCAGGTGACTTGTGAGATCCTATATGGATCAAACTTATGACAATTGAATATCAATTTTTTGGTTCTAGTATTACGAATTGGGACTAATGAAATTTTGGAAATATAAAACTGTTGGGGAGTTATAAAGAACCCTTTGTTCCTTAACTCACCAACTGATTTTCCTCAAAGCAATTTTCAATCTTATGTCCATGAGAAGCCTCACAAGGGTATCTGGACAGGAAAGTTGAACACGAATTGACAACTCAATCGGGAAGATAGTAACTTACCGATTCACTCTTACCATGATGTCAGCTTTGAGACACTCCGGTAACGAGAATGGCTAGTGCAGCTGCGAAACCCTATCAAGGAGATTCTTTTGAATTCTACCCGATCATAGGCAGTATTTATACTAATTAACGAGGAACCGTGGTTATTGAAACCTTATTCGACAAAGTGACAAAGACACTTTCGTCCATATATGTTGTTTATTACTAACCTAAACATGTAGGTTTTCCCGACGGTAGCAGCGTCTAGTCTATGACGAGTCAGATTCACAGCCACATGCTCATACTCGACCAACAAGTATAAAGACATTATGAAAGCTCAAGTACATGTTTCAAAAGTCTTTCGCTACTTTAATACTCAATGTCTTCCTTAAAGTCACGAAGTGTTAAAGTTAAAGAATTTCAAGATTTGCCTTGGTTAAGGGCATTTGGTTGAGACTTGCATTTGAGTTGTGTTATATATACGTACTATCTGACGAATCATGGTCCAAAGACACAAGATCGCAAGAAGGCAAAGTATTACAAAGATGATCAATTAATGATGAAAGATCTCAAAGGCAAAGTCAAAAGAAAGAACAAAGAGAAAGAAAAGATTAAGATCAAGATTACAAGTTCATGATTGGAACAAAAGAAGCTAGCACAACTATTACACGAGAAAGACTCAAGATCAAAACAAGAAGCATCAAAGATGAAAGATCAATATCACAAAGAGAGATATTTATGATCACCCCTTAGGGGGAGATTGTTAGGAATTCAGAAAGTGTTGATCATTTATGAGATCTCAACGATCGTCCCTTAGGAGGAGATTGTTAGGAATTCAGTTTTTAGTGAAGTGACGATCATTATCGATCTCAC
>BQNB010063144.1:7915-35799 GCA_026074375.1 Tanacetum coccineum
GTGAAGCATTTACCTCACTGACAGCCTTTGCATCATAGTTTGGCTTAGTCACAGCGTTGTCATTGACTAGTTGAATTTGTGCCATCATGATTACTGCAGCAATTATCTCTTCTAATGTTTCATCTCCATAAGAATTATCGAGCATGAAATCATTTTCTTCATCCTTGAGGTTGCTTCCAGCTTCATCTTTCATAGCTAACAACATTTGTTCTCTAAGATATTTTGCATCACGAACTCTTGGTTTTTGATAATTACGAGCATAGTGTCCTTTTTCATTGTAGTTATAACACTGAGCATTTGCCTTTCCTGGATTTGACTCAGTTCGTGGAACACGCCAAACAATCTGATTACTTTCATCAATCTGAGTTAACCCATTTCCTGCATTAAATGCCTGATTCCTGTTTTGTCTCCTTACATTCCTGTTACCATTTCCACCATATCCTGCATTCTTGGTTTGTATGTCAACTCTACCATCCTGAATCACAGCTTGATTTCTTATTTTTAATGAAGTACAAAGATGATTATTGGTAGGTGTAGAGAAACTTCTGGGTGATTGCTTGAGCTAATAACATCATTGCGATTATAAGCTTGTCTTCTTGAGAATCCCCTAGTGACTCCCCTTGATAATCTTCTTCATAATCAACAACTGATGAAGGATGTGTGACATAGTATGGTTGTGGTGAATGTGAAAAAGAAGGACTTGCATGAGACTGTGATGAGGAAGCATTTAAAAGAGCAATTAGTGCTAAAGGGTCATGATTCTCGACAACTCTCTTTGCTTTGGATGCTTGGATATGTGGTTCGAATTGCACCAAGGAATCATACAGCTGATCATATGAAACTATATCTCCTGTTTGGTTGTGACGAACCATGGTAACATATTTGCTCCACTCAGGTTGCAAGCAATTGAAAAACTTTGTGTTGATTGATACCGGAATAGGACGAACATTGTTACGGTCCATAATATTCACAAGCGTTGTTAATCTTTCATACACAGATTCTAGCGATTCTCCTTCCTTTTCTGTAAATTTGTCAAACTCATCCATGATCCGTGAGTGTCTTACATGATTAGTAACGTCAGAACTATACATCAACCTTTAAATTCGTTCCCACATTTCCTTAGCAGTTTTACATGCATCCACTAAATTGTAGGTATCATTAGGTATTGCTTGAAGAAGATAATTCATGACTCTTACATCAGCAATGTATTGCTTCTTTTTTATCTCAGTCGTTTTGGATAGTGGTTCAATTATCTGATGCCTAGTATTATCTGGATCAGGAATAATTGGCCTCACATAAGGTCATGTTTCAATTGAACACCACATCCTCTCCCCCTCTTCGAGCTTATTATCCAGAAGCTTTCTGAACTTACTCTCCTATGGAATATAATTCCCTTTGTCAAGTATTGGAGGTCTTTCATTAGCTCCTGATTCATCTAGAGTTTGTTGATTTGAAGCAGACATGTTGTGTCGAATGATTACAATGCAATCTAGGATCGTTTTAGATATAAAGTCTTGTAATCATGATATCAACGAGCAATAACAACTTTGTTTTGTATTACAACACTTTGAATGATGTAACCTTGAAGAAACTAAACCTTGATTTGTTTTGAAAGTCGAAATAACAAGAAGCTTTTATAGGAGAACTTAATTTTAGATAATTAGAAGATACGAAACCTCTTAAACTGTGTTACCAAACCCAAAGTATGAGATACAAAACCTATGAAATAGTGTTACGAAACCCAACGACTGTGTTACGAGGTCTCTGAAACATTGTTACCAAACCCAAAATCTGTGTTACGAAACCTCTTACACTGAGATACGAAACCTTTCAATTATGAAAACTGAATTACGAAACCTTTAATTAGGAAAGACGAGTTACGAAACCTTTGTTTACGAAACCAATTCTTACGAAACCTTAATGGTACGAAAATGTTTCAAAACTGTAATATGAAACCTCTGCTACGAAACATTCAGTTAGGAAGCTGTGTTTCGAAACCTCTCATATGAAACTTGTGTTACGAAAGCTTGAAGTATGAAACCAAAACCAATCTATTGATATGAAAAACCACTTACGAGACCACAGATATACGAAAGCTCCATAGACTACGAAACCAAAGAGTTACCGAAAGCTCTAATATACGAAACCAGCTTTTGTAAATTCCAATTTCCCTTACTTTTGTAAATTCCAAGAAACCTCCTACTTTCGTTAATTCTTAGCTACAAGAAACCTATCAATTTGATTTTTAAGCAGTTTAGAGTGATAATATCAATGTTATCTTTTCAAATTGACAAAGTTCTATGTTACAAAAGCTATTGACAATTTTACGAAAGCTAAGTTGGTTTACGAAAGCAAAGAAACACTTACGTATGGCAGTTACCGAAAGCAAAACTAAGATACGAAAGCTCAAAAACTAAAATACGAAAGCTATTTCCCGCCTAAAAACAGTTACTGAAACCTATTTCCTGACTTACGGAAGCTATCAAATTCATATTTTTTTTGATCAAATTCAAATTTAGCAAGCATTTTCGTAAAACTAGATATTAAAATTTGATGATTACGAAAGTTATATTTCAGCGTTTTAAGATCAAAAACACATCAAATCATAAATCTAACACTTAGCGTTCTACGAAACCTACAAATTCTTCGATACAAAAGCTTTTTGATCAAAACATAATACAGTTAAGCTCGATTTGATTCACAAAACACACACTAGATCTTTCTCGACGATAGATACCACTTGTTATATGTCATGTTTCATAGTAGATATCATACGAAAGTTATTGAATTAGAGGAGAGGAGCTAGAGAGTATTTTTCATCATTTTCAAAGTTTTCATAACAAAAAGGAAAATAGAAATAGGAGAGAGAAGTGAATTACAAAATGTAAAGACTTGTATAAATTTCTCTCCTAGATGGGTATTCATACTTATTGCTAATCCTATTCTATTTTCTTAACTTTAGTCAAACCTTGATCAACTTTACTTAACTTTGTCCAAGATAGACTTTATTACAATATAATTAATAATAAAACTATAAACTATACAAAACCAATTCATCTAATAATAAACACTTTTCTTGAACCTAACATCCTTCCTTCCTCTAAACATGAATTTTATCTTGCATCCATAGTAGATAACTCAACCCTCTGACATAGAAGACTAGGACATGCTAATATGCGATTAATTCAAAACATAGCATCAAAGGAACTAGTAAGAAAACTACTAAAAGAAAATTTGATAATCATTTCTGTGATGCATGTAAAATAAGGAAGCAAGTCCGTGCTACTCATAAGCTTATAAACATGATCTCAATCACTAGAGTCTTAGAACTTTTACATATGGATTTGTTTGGTCCTTCATCTATTCAAAGCTACAGTGGTAATTTTTATACTTTGGTAATAGTAGACGATTACTCGAGATATACATAGAGATTATTTCTAAAAACAAAAAACAAATCTTTTGATAAATTTAAGGTATTAGGTAAAAGTCTACAAAACCTACTCGGTCACTCGATTATCTCAATCTGAACGGATCATGGTATAGAATTTGATAATGAAGTACAATTTGGTGTCTTTTGTGACAAACATGGAATTTCTCATAATTTTTCAGCACCTCGCACTCCTCAATCTAATGGGGTTGTTGAAAGGAAGAATCGAACTTTACAGTAAATGATTCGTACAATGTTAAATGAACAATTCATCCCACAAAGATTTTGGTGTCATGTTGTAGAAACCGCCGCATACATACTTAATAGGGTCTTAATTAAAGAGGCTATTAATAAGACACCATATGAAATACTTAGATGTAGGAAGCCTTCCTTAGAATACTTTAGAGTATTTGGATGTGAATGCGTCATATCTCAATCATTAGAAAATTCTACCTCGAGTGACTCAATTTTACAACGACATCTTCTTAGGATACTCACAAATAGGGGTGTTAAACGGGTCAGATTGGTCGGGTTTGAGTCAAACAGGTAGGGTCCAAGTCGGGTCGAGGCTAAAAATAACATACCCAAACCCGACCCTATTTGAACTCGGGTTTGGGTCCAACGGGTCGGGTCCAAGCCGAGTCAGGTCAACTCGGGTTCGGGTCTATGCCATTTACAAAATTACATAATTGATCCTTCTAATAATAACCATCACACTTAATACCATGACTCCACTTTAAAAAGTGAAAATAAATATAAAAAACGTAAGAAAAATATTATCACAATTTGTTACTTTGCTTCAGTATAAAAGTTAAATTGTAACTTTGATTCGAATACAATGAGTATAATTGTATCAGTACATCATGTGTAAGTTCTTTGATAATTCATTATAAAAAAACGCAACATATTCATGTGTCTTTATTTTGTTAATTTTAGTCTTGTATTATTTGTCTTGTATTATTGGTGTTATTTAATTTTAAGCAAAGGATCGTGTAAAAAGTAAGCATAACTAATAGAAACCCCTGGTTATTTTAAACACTTTATCCAATGTTCGTAATAAAAATGTATAGAATAATCATTTATTGCTTCAGGAATACTAAGTCAAAACTAATAGTTGTGCACAAACACATTAATAAATAGTTACATTTATCATAGTGTTCCTCCACACATAATAAATAGTACTTAATTTTTTATTCCTAATAAATAGTAGTTATTAATAAAAAAAATAGGAATGGGGGTTACTAAAGAGGTTTAAGGGGTTTGTGGTGGGTAATATTCTTTTGTTTTTATGAACAGTATGGATAATATTTTTTTATATGTCACTGTATGTGATATTCGTCTCTTGGGCAATACACGTGTTACGTTCTTTACTTCTTAAACCTAACCATCCACTTCTCCTTCATTGGATAATACAAATAATTTTTTAAGCATGCACCAAACAAAAAAACACACACGCCCTCCTAGTCTCTTCTTCCCATATCGTTCCAACTTTCAAAATTCAAGAATCATCTACAAAAGACGAGTTATAATGGACACATTTACTGAGGAATTAAGAACCAAGTATGAAAAAAATTATAACTTAGGTTTTCTTTTTCATTTTTCATCTTATATGCAATTAAGCTGCTTTTATGATGCGTGTATTCATTAGAGTGAGAGGGTGATTATGTTGTATACATAGGATGATGAGGTGTAGAGTGATTTGAGTTGTGGGTGTAATGTGAAAGGGTGCCAATGTGTAACATCCGAGAATTTTCGAAATTTTGAATGACGATTTCAATATTTGACTTTTAGGGTCTGGCTTGACATATAAGAACGATCATCTAAATCACGTATTCACGACTCGGACTCTAAAGCAATTTAATGTGAAATGATATTTCAGACAACTTTTCAGTTTTACCCGAAACCTGGAAACGAGCCGAAAAGGGGTAAAACAGCACCGCAAACATTTAACGAACAACCTACAACGCGGACACACAAAAATAATTAAATTTGTTTTGTTATTTAATTATCAGTATTTATTTAATAAAAATATTAAATAAATTATTCATCATTTTGATGAAAATCGTTGTGATAACGCAAATCGCAATTTGCTAGAGCTTAAATCACATTTCTATTGCGGACGAGAGTAAACCGGTTCAATTAAAACGATCTAAAATAACAGATATTTTATTTAATTGTTATAAAATATTTTATGAAATTTATCAAATAAATACTCATTTTTATCGGGACTAAAAAAAAAAAAAATGATTTGAGAAAACAATGGAATGCGGGGAGTTTCGCGACTCGATTTCCATCCGTTAAGTCGTCCTTCCAAACAAGTCCCGAAACATTTTATCAAAACTATATAATGAAAGTTACATGATGAACCCTCTCAACTATTATTAAAACTTAATCACTTTATAATTAAAGTTTTAATATAAATATAAAATTTTATATTAAAATTTTTTATAAATCATTTCATCTCAAAATTATACACACACATATATTACATCTCTCTCTCCCTTCTCTCCCATTATATCCGGCCGCCACCTTTTCCGGCCAACCGCCGCTGGAAAAGTTTTTCGGCGCGGGGGAGGGTTATTCCGAGGAAAGACCAAAAATTACTCCTAAAACCTTCTCCGATCTATCGATCCCTAACAGTACTCGCTCTACCATGCGCCTCCACGCGCCTCTCCACCACCCACCACCGTCGCTGCCATCATCAACCGCCACCACCACTCAACCAACGCCACCACCTCCACAACGAGAACCACCATCCCACCAAGACAAGGGTGCGTTTGGTTGGTTACTAAGCACCAACAGGTGCGTTTGGTTGTTAAACCAACCACACGGGTGCGTTAGGTTGAAAACGCGACCCACAAAGGGTGCGTCGGGGTTCTCAGAAGGACCGAAGAGGGTGCGTTGGGATGGGTGGCAGCCACCCGAGAAGGGTGTGTTATTTGTTATGGTTCTCAGCGAAGGGTGCGTTTGGATGTCATAAACCGCACACGGGTTTGTTCTTAGCGGGTTGGTTTTATTTTTAAAACACCTCCGAAGGTTGTGCGTCGGGTTTTGGGTTGCGTTTGGTTTTTAGTCGGGGAGAAAACAGCCGGGGAGTGCATTTGGCTGTTTTGTAGAATGCGGGGAGGGGGGAGGGGGGGTTGTTTGGTTGTGGGGTTTATAACACAGGACGAGGGTGCTTTTTTGTTCGGGGGTTTTGGGCTGCGGGACAGCCGAGGGTCGAGGTTTTGGCTGTTGGGGGACAGCCGGGCGGGAAACAAGTCGTCGAAGTTTGGGTTTTCGTGGAGTTTATTAAACGCCGGAGGGTGCGTTTTTGGTTTGATTAGCACGGGAAAAAAGAACAAGGGCGGGGTTCGTTTGGTTCTGTGTTTATACTGCTCAAGGCGATGCGTTTTTGGCTGTTCATAACAGCCGTTTATAATTAGGGTTGTGCGTTTGTTTGTGGGTGACACCGAAGAAAAAAGGGGTGAGTTTGGTTTTTGCACCCCCAAAAGTATTTATTTGTTTTCATTTGATCGATCTGATTTAAAATTATAATGTGAGAAAAATCTATTTAAAACTTGCGCTGGTCTAATATATATGTCTTATAAATATTAAAACGGGACTATATTAAATTGTAATAAGCGATATTAAGATATATTTTTAGACGGAGAGAGTTGAACCTAAAAAACGAAAACTATGGCGGCGTTTTTGGAACGAATAATTTAATAGCAGAGGAATACGGGGAAACATGGGAATTCGGGATTCGAAGATTTTAATAAGTTAGACTTTGGTTAACAAAAGATAAACAAATTATATTTTTCGGACGTTTTGATATAAAATCGGGGGACTTTTAAATCCACAATAACGAAGGAAGAAAAAGAAAAAAAGAGTGTATTCGAAAATATATAATTTAGTAGGCAAAATAAGTTTAATTTTAATATATTAAATCTGCGATGGATTAATTAATTTAAACGATTTTGAGCACTTTTCGAGTCCGTTTCAGCCTTTTCCGCGCGAAACACGAAAGTTGTTGTTAATGGACGTTTTTTTACTTCTACCGCGAGGATTATCAGTTTTTAAAAACCTTGAGATTTTATAGCGGCGGGGTCAAAAACCCTAAAGGTCAACTCGTGTATATTATAAAAGTCAACGGAATATTTTAATTATATTTAATACATTATGAGTAACGGTTTTTAATGATACAAATAAAGTCTGGTTTTTAATTATTATTTCAATTAATTTTTTTAAGATCATTGTTTGGTTTATAAAAAAACGGGGAGGTTCTAAAAACGGAAGGTCTAAAAATAGTAACTTTCTTTAAATATTAGAGATAAGTTATATTGGACGGAAAATAGTATATATACATAAAATATACTAAGGGTTAAGGTTTAAAGACGCGCAAGTGGATTTCTCATCACATGTATATATGTATGTATACATATAAAAATATGTATGATTTCGTGGTAACGATGTACGCATCGTTGGTCATATTTATTACGTGTTATAATCAAACGACATAATTATAGGTCGTGGTCGAGATCGTTGCAGATTCAGTTGTGATTTAATTGGATTAATTGATCGTGGTCTTTAATCAATGTGAGTTCATAGCTCGCTTTACTCGTTTTCATACGCTTTATAACTTTTGGGGTGAGAACTTGCTTGTTGCTAAATTGTTTGCAAATTCAATTACATGGTCGATTACATACGTGTTTACATGAATATTTACAAGCTCATATTTACATGAATATTTACAAACTCATATTTACATGATTTGTTACAAACTCATTTACATACTTTGTTTTACAAATTGGACGCAAGTGAAAGTTTATATTGATTACGTGTGTACCTAAGTATAAATAATAACCCCCTTTTAAGCCCACTTATTGTGAACTGTTAATTCCTGGTTTGGAAGCGCGAGTGTTATAAGGTAGATCTATCGGGTTTGACAACCCTCGTTCCGGTGACTAGCTATCACCGGGAACGAATATTATAACAGGTCGGTTTTGGATGTTGCGGGTTACAACATCTGTATGGGCATAATGGCTAAAATAGCTAATATACGTCGAGCTTCAGTGTCATGAGCTTAGTGTAACAGTAATCTGGTTTTGTGATGTCTGCATTTGTTGTAGTATTACAGGGAAAATTCTTGCGGTCCTACCTTGTATATATTATTTTCAGGAAATCGATAGGCACGAGGTGCCAGGGATACATTTTTGGTGACATTAAATTTGTCATGCATTATTTATAAAAATCTTTGGGATAAGATTGGTACTTTTGGGTGACATTAAATTAACCATGCATTCTTTATAAAATCTTTAGGATAATATTGGTACTTTTGGTGACATAAAATGGGTCGTGCATATTTTATAAACATTTTACATGGTACTGTGATGACACAGTGGATAAATATATTTGTTGAAACTTACATTCATACTTAAACTAACCTATGAACTCACCAACTTTATGTTGACCGTTTTAAGCATGTTTTTCTCAGGTAAATTATATGCTCGGATTTCTTGAAGTGCATTGGAGTCTATACATACAAGCTTTTCATTGTGATGCAATTATGGGACAAATGTTATATTAAATTCAGATTTTTATTAAATCAACAAATGTTATTTTTCAAACGACACCTAGAGGTCGTTCTCTTGTATCTAGTGTTGCGTATTATGAAGTAACTCCCCAAAGTGGTATTCCGCTGCGTTGTTGTATTTTTGGGGGTGTTACAGATTGGTATCAGAGCACTGGTTATAGAGAACTAGGTTGCATATTTTACCCTAGACTATAACCGTTTTCACAAACATTGCATCACATCAAACATTTTCAAAGTGCATACACGCTACTTGCTTATGTGCTTACATTACGTCTTAGGTCTTTCCGGCTACTACCGACGATTTATCAAAGGTTTCTCTAGGATATGGAAACCTCTAACCAAACTGACTCAGAAAAATGTGAAATACGAATGGGAAGAAAAAGAAGAGGAAGCCTTTCAATTGCGGATATAGAAACTTTATAGTGCACAGATTTTAGCATTTCCCGACAGACAGAAAACTGTGTGGTTTATTATAACGCCTCGCATAATGGATTATGTACTATAATGATACAGAAGGAGAAAGTGATAGCTTACGAATCTTGACAACTGAGAGTTCATGAGATGAACTACACGACACACGACCTAGAATTCGGAGCAATAGTATTTACTCTCAAGATTTAGGAACACTACCCGTATGGCATGAAGCGCACCACGTTTACAAACCATAAAAGATTACAACACATTCTAGATCAAAAGGAATTGAACCTGAGACCACGTAGATTGTTAAGATTGCTCAGTGATTTCGATTGTAAGATTCGATATCACTCTGGTAAAGAAAGCATTGCGGCAGACGCTTTAAGCAGAAATAAACGAGCTAAGCCTCTCAGGGTGAGAGCCTTAGTGATGACCATTAATTTCAACCTGCCGCCACAGATTCATGAGGCACAAGTAGAATCTCTTAAGACAGAGAACGTTAAGGATGAGAACCTTCATGGTATGGGTAAGGAGTTGAGACTGGTCTTGATAGAACTCCCTGCACTAGGAGCAAGAGTTGGTTACCACACTCTAGAGACTTAAGAGAATTGATCAGGAATAAGCCACACAAACCTAACTATTTCATCCACCCTAGAATCGTATAAGATATATCATAATCTTAAGCGATTATACCAATGGCCCGAACATAGAAGCAGACATCGCCACTAGAAATACCCCATTGGAAATGGGAAAACATAGCTATGGATTTTATCACAAGACTACTAAGAGCAACAAGCAGTTACGACACGATTTGGGTAATCGTGATCATCAAAAGAGTTATGCTGATGTGAGACGCAAACCCTTAGAATTTCATGTTGAAGGTATCTCCATGGAAAGGAGTGATACGTTTTAGCAAACGAGGAAAGCTGAACCCTAGATATATCAAACCTTTTAGGATTCTAGTTAAAGTAGGAACCGTCGCTTATCGACTTGAACCCCCAGAACAACTAAGCAGATTCCATGTACGTTTCATGTCTCCAACCTAAAGAAGTACTTGCCCGGAGAAACTCTTGCCATTCAGTTGGATGAAATCCAAATCCACGACACGCTCTACCCCATCGAAGAACCTATCAAAATCATGAACCATGAGGTTAAGCGTCTGAAGCGGAGCTGCATTCCAAATGTCAAGGTACGTTGGAGCTTTAGGAGAGGCCCAGAGTATACGTAGGAACGTGAAGAAGTACCCACTTCTTTTCCTGATTTCTTCACCGGTGGCAGATGCTACGTCCTAAGCTTTGAGGACAAAGCTTATTTAACGGGGAAAGAATGTGACACCCCGAGAATTTTCGTCCAATAACATAGCCGTTTCCTTTTAGTAATTTGAATTTTTAAAGTTTCGTTTAGCTTTTGCGTTTAACCGGGAAGTTGTTCCGTTATTATCTAAGAATCATTACCGGGAGCGAACTGGGACACCAAACGTTGTAGTATTTTGGCAATAGCCATGTTATTATATTTTAGGGCAATAATTCAAATTTTATAATTTTCGGAGATACCGTTATTCGTTTCGTTACTTGCGTAAACCGTGTTTCGTTTAAATAAATCGCAGCCATATACATGGAAGGTTGGAAATTAAACTAATAATTAGCACTTAGCATAATCATATAATATTAAAACATTTTTGGTCCCCTCCCCATGCATGCATGCGTCCAAACAACCTTAATAACCTTTGGAGACCAAGTTTGAATTCAAATTGCAATAAGACAAGTCCTTATCACATGTTTTGTCCTAGCTTAATGCTAATTGGAGGATCAAATTGGTCCCCTCCCTTTCCCTATGTCTTCATCCCACGGCAACACACAAACACACACTTAGTGTGTGAAGTTAACTTTGTATTATTTAACCCATTACACTTCTATTATCTCATTCATAACACACACACTAGAAATTTAGCTTTCTCTCTTCTTCCTTGCTTCCTTTTGTTCGAACCACCCAAGAAACACACACACTTTCATAATTTTCTAATCTTGATAAGAAACTCTTGAAGATTTGTTGAAGGTTTTGTCATTTGTATCATCCGGGTATTTATTAAACAACATTTGGGTTGTATTAGTTTTGTTCATCTTCCTAAAACCTTCAAACTTTGTAAGTCTTCAAATCTTTTAATAACTTGTACTTTCATAATCATCTTGATACCTATATACTAGTTGTACAACTTATTTTGTAAAAACAAAGATTTTAAAACTACATAAACCTTAAAAGGTTATGCTTATGGTTCGAAAATAATAACAAGAAATATAAGGAAAGTATAGTTTTTATGGATTGTGGTTATTTTGTATAATAAAAATGTTTAGCTTATAGCTTATTATGTTTGGCTTATGTTAATAAGCTTTTGGAAAGCTTATTTTGATTATTTTGAGCTTATTTGGCTTATTATTGGTTCTGCCCAATAAGGAAAACGAAGGGAATGTTTTGTTCGAGCTTATTTAATTTGACTTATATTTTATTCGGCTTGTTTCTTGCTTATTTTTGAAAGGACAAGACGTTAAGCTTATTTGGCTTAACAAATAAGCCAAAGAATGCTTACGGGGCTTTTAAGCCACGTCCCACATCAAAAAGCCCATGAACCGCGGAGGTTAACTTATATCTTAGGTTCGGGTTACGGTTGTTTTAGCTTATTAAGTAGCTTATGTTGCTTTTGTGAACTCCAATGACTTATTTAATACTTTTTGCTTATCGGACTAGTTATAAAGAGTTTTTATCGATCGAACTTGTGAAATGTAAATTGAAAGTGAGTTTATATTAAAGTCTATGACTTTGGAAAACATGTAAACACGAACGGGTCATGCCGAAATTTTGTAAGAATTATATACTTAGATTAAATTGTGAAAATATATTTTTATAAAACTTTTCCAAAAAAACATATTATTTATAAATGATAAATAATATATACTTAACTTATATAAATACATTAAAATACATATTTATGTTTTTCTACATACATATATAATTTAAAATACGACAGTTAAGCGGTTGCTCCGTGTGAGAGAAGCATGACTATGGTGACCTATCGGGAATTGTTGTAAATTAAATTATATAAAACATCATTATCGAAAAGTTTTAAAATCATTATTTAGGAATTACTTGGTTAAAAATGCCGAAAACAATACATATGTATAATATATTTTATTTGAACGTTATTTAAATGGCATTATTATATCTATATTATATTATATATATATATATATATCATACTAGATTATATTTATATATTATAATATATATAATAGTATATATATATATATATTGTGAAAAGTATATTAGTGTAGAAAGGATAAGAATGATTCTTGATGGTTGGATGAAACTAGCAAAAAATTAATCAATGGATGACATTAGTGATTGTGTTTTAATAAATAACTCTTCATTAATGAAATAAATGTTGTTTGAACATTTTAAATGATTTTTTCTATTAATTACAAGGAATTCATCTTTGTTATATTATAGTGACACACTAATTTTCTATACTTTTATTTATGACACACTAAATTTTCTTTTGCATACGTAATGACACACTGGTTTTTTTTTGACACATTTGTAGTGTCACACTAAATTTTCTTCTGCATACGTAATGACAGACTGGTTTTTTGACACATTTGTACTGACACACTAACATTTTAGTACATTTGTAGTGACACATTAAATTTTTAAAAGCATTTGTAATGACACATTCAAAATGACACACCAATTTTATGACACATTTTTTAGTGACAAACAAAGTCTTTTGACACACATAATAATGGTTTTTTATTAAAATTAATGATGGTGTTATATTATAATTAATGATAGTGTTTATTGATGTATTAAAATTAATAATAGACTTTTTATCCTTTCTATCTAAAACTTTTCCTATTTAGAACCAATATATATATTTAATATTTATATATATATATCATACCTCCAACCATAAAACCGTCACTAAGATTTTTAAGTATAAGGACAATTACAAAAGTTATTTTTACATATAAGTTTTCTACAATATCCGCATCTTCCTATCATTTCGATTCTAAGTCGAAACCTATATTCTCTTAGGTTGTGTTCGTGTACCGTCATTCGTTTCCATGGGATCATATTTCTAGACGTTTACTCTTTCATTTCACCAATCGAGGTGACTTCATAGCCCCACTTTTACTTGTTTTGAATAACTGTTTTATAACCTGGGGTGAGAAACATTGCCTTATTTTTATAACTGACACAAGTTCTATACGTGAGAAATTCCGTTTCGTGCTGGGCTAAGTAGCGTTTAGACCACTAATTGCCCGAATTATCATGAACTGTTAATTTCTTGACCGGAGGACCGGTTAAGGGAGCGCGAGTGAATAAATAGATATATTTTGGACTAATTATCCCTATCCGGGTAAAAAGCACTTACTAGTTCAAGATTTCCAAGAACTAACGGATATATGTCATGTCGAAACTATTTAGGGGTGGTCATCTTGTCTGGACACCTGATGGGCAAGCCTTTTTTATAGCACTGTACATGCTATCTTTCAGTATTAGCTTCAGTGTCATGAGCTTAGTGCAACGTAAATACCTTTTTATGTGAAGATGTATCTGTTATAACTGTCACATACGTTTTGATAAACTTGTGGTCCACATTAATTACATTTGAAATAAACCTATGAATTCACCAACTTTATGTTGACGTTTTAAGCATGTTTTTCAGGTGCTTAGCTTTGGACTTCTCTGATGTGCTATGTGGAGTCTACGTGCAATATGATATCATCTTTCAAGACTTTATTATCATTCATTCTCATTGTCTTTTAAAACTTAATTATGCTTCCGCAACATTTTAAATTTCATTTCAAATCTTGTAAGACTTATTCATTTTTAATAAATACAACGAGTTATGATTTTCAAAACGTCCATTAGTGGTCGTTCTTTGTACTTTGTGTGATGTATATTATGACGTCACGCCCTCGGACACGTATTCCGTCTAGGCCCCGTTTGGGGGTGTGACAGATTGGTATCCAGAGCCAAGGTTATAGAGAATCAGGTAGTATAATTAGGTCTGGTCTATAACCAGTATGTGATCCTTACGTGTGTTTTCGTGTGCCTTATACGTGTTTTTGCTATGGCATATACATGAGTATCATTTTGCCTTGAGCATGCTATCTGCCCTACGTTTATCGTTCCCTGTGTTATGTTTCTTTGCTTTTATTTTTGCCCTTGAGCTCTATTTTGCTATGAGCTTACGTTTGTCTTGCGTCTATTCTTCTCTGCGTTTACGTTTGCCTTACGTATATTTTCCTATTTACATATATGGAAGTTGTGAGTGACATAATGGTCTTGTTTATTTTAAGACATTGCGAGTGAAGCAATTGTCTTGTTTACTTCTAAAACATCGTGCATAATGCGATGGTCTTTAAGACTTTTTGCGACTTTACATTATACCATTTTGCATAATTTTGGAAACCCGTTACAATCCATCGACCCCACTGATTATCCTACTATTCGACTTTGAACACCCGCCCTATGCCGTTGAAACACCTACGTTGTTTCGTACTTGTCGCCTCGTATCACGTCATCTTGGAACATGACTTTTGGAGCCTACTTAATTATATTCTTTACCCCTTTCGATTTTGAAAAAAATGTCGGCAAGAAGACAAGAAACGAATTCCGCAGAGATTGAGCAAATTGTGGCACAACGAGTTGCTAATGCCATTAAAGCTATTGCGGCTTATGAGACAACACTCCGCATGACCCACGACTTGATGGATAAGGTTGTATGTCAGGGAACCACAATAGCAAGGAGTGTTAACAACAAGAGGAAATGGGAAGAAAATTCAAGAGACAATCGTATACAGCAACCATCTTGCAAGAGGCAGAATGAAGCAAGGACCTACACTGCTAAAACCAATGAGAAGAAAGCATATGCTGGGAGCTTGCCTTACTGCAACAAGTGTAATTTGCATCACTATAGGTCGGGTTGTGCGAAGTGCAATAACTGTGATAAGGTGGGCCACCAGGCTAGAGATTGTAAGGTTCCCGTTGCTACAACAATTTAGAGAACCCCTGTGGAAAAACCGGAAGTTGTCATCACTTGTTATGGATGTGGAAATCGAGGGCATTTCAAGAGTGATTGTCAAAAGACAAAGAATCAGAATCGTGAGAACCAGATTTAGAAAGGAAAAGCTCGCGAGAACTCTAACTTCGTCAAAGAAAAGACCTATGCTTAAGAAGAAATCTCCCCGCCTTACCTAGTGAGACCTAAGTCAAAGACTTCTTAGACTATGTTACCTAAGAGACCTACATTCGTGTTTTCTTTAAATAATTTGTATTGTGTGTATGTTTTAAAATTCCTTTTAATATATGTTATGACGATTATGTCAGTTACACCTAAAATTTCTATTGCTTTATGTAAGGTACTCCTCAAATCTATTACCGTCTTACAGCTCATTTCACCATTATTCTACAAACCGTTTTATAAGTATAAACCATTTGGATGTTATCGTATGAGCTATACTAGTGTCGTGTTATAAACAGAGTTGCCCTCATTTATAAGCCATATTTTCTTTCCCATCAGTCTACGGATCGTTTTGCTAAACCGCTTGTTAATCACTTTACTATCGTCTTATAAACTATTTCATAGTCGTCATATAAACCATTTTTGTCATGTTCTCATAAATTTTCTACTATCATCTCATAACTACTTTCACAATAATTTTTCAAACTAACTTGTCTTTATCTTTTAACCTATTTTGTCGTCGTTCATAAACTCTTTTGCCATTATTTTATAAACCATTTCGCTAACACCTTTTAAACTATTTTGATACCACCCTATAAACCATTTTGTCCATCTCTTATAATTATCCTACTATTACCTTATAGCTTATCTGGCTATCGTTTAATGAACTAATTTGTTCCCATCTTATAACTTATTTTGCAGTTATTTATAAACTCTTTTGCCATAAGATGATAAATCATTTTGCTAATACCTTTAAAACTATTTTGATATCATTCTATAAACCACTTTGTGGGAACCCCATAAACCACTTCATTATCATAAACTATTTCACCGTCGTATTATAAACCATTCTGGAACCATCACATAAATTATTTTTCTATCATTTTTATAAACTAACTTGGTTTCACATCATAACCCCCTTGCCGTTGTTTATAAATTCTCCTACCATCGTTTTACAAACTAATTCATTGTTACCACATGAACAAATCCGTTGTCTTTTATAAACTATTTCGTTGTCACCATGTAAACTGTTTCGTTGACTTTTAGAAAATATTTTGTTGACATTTTATAAACCATTTGATTGACAGTAAACTACTTGTTACCATATTATAAACCTCTTGTTATCACATTGTAAATTGCCATGTGATTCCTTCGTAATCTGCTTTCCTTTGTCCCACAAAATATCTTGTGCAGTTACATGAACTACCTTGTTTTCATTACTACGAACTGTTTTGATACTTTACAAACCATACTAATTATACTATATAAAATTCTAAACATATCGCAAGATCGACGAAATGAGCGTATCATCATTAGTTCCTAAATTATGCATAGCCTGATCACCTATGTATAATTCAGAAAGGACCATGCTGTGCTGGGAGTAGTCATCATAAAATTTTGTCAATTTACCCTTACTTTTCATTTTTATTTCCTTTCTTTTCTCTACATTGTCAATAGGATTATATCGAACTCGTGTTATATTAATATTTTTGCGTGCGTATTTGTGAGTCGTGTCTGTCACGTGTATTCGTATCCATAAGCGTCATAACTAGGCAGATTTTTCTCAACCTTAGTATATAGAAACACCATACCCTTAGCCGAGAGACCGAATCCTACTCCTTGTAGTCATGATAATTATGGATGGTTAGAACTTAGAACGTAACAGACTTATCACTCTAATTGGATTATAACCAAAAGAACTAGGAGATTCCCTTCATTTGACTTACCTAATAGTGAGTTAGAATCACGTAAATTATGAGATTCACGTACCGACAAAACTTCTAATGGACCTGAAGTTAAAGCAAAGGGCGTAATTATTGCAAGTGCATGGAACCTAGTTGATAGAAGCCTCACCTCCGCTGAGTTTAGCTCTTTAATCGGCATCGTCCCATCCACCGTAGACACTAAGTACCCTGTTGAGTTAGCCGACGGAAAGATTATAGAAGTTGATGCCAACATTTGAGGTTGTGTACTGAATATTCTGAATCATCTATTCAAATAGACTTAATGCCCGTAGGACTAGGTAGTTTTGACGTTATCATCGGTATATGTTGGTTGACAAAGTACCACGCCATGAACAATGGTGATGACAGATTGTCTATATCCCCTTAGGCGATGAAACCTAAACGATTCGAAGCAATATGAGTGATGAATATGCATCGATAGTTGCTAGTAAGCAGAGTTTTTTGATAGGATTGGTACGTCAGAGCGAGATAACTTAAGACTCGGAGGCAAGTTATGTGTTGAGAGAAAGAGAGTTGACCAACTCCAGCGTAGTATGTCGTATACTCACAAGGATTGGTAAGACCGAGTTCCTCACCCTGGGGAGCGCCGACATTGTTTGTCAAAAAGAAGGATGGATCTCTCAGGATGTACACCAACATCTGAGAATTGAACAAACTAACCGTGAAGAACCGTTACCGTTACCTAGTATAGGTGATCTTTTCGATCAACTATGAGGATCTAGCGTTTACTCGAAAATCGACCTAAGGACTAGTGACCACTAATTAGAGTTCGAGAAAAAGGATATTCTAAGACCGCATTTAGGACCCGTTATGAACAATTCAAGTCTCAGGTCATGCCATTTGGTATGATCAACGCACCAGAGGTATTCATGGATCTCATGAATCGGGTGTGAAAACCGCACTCATATAAGTTGTGATAGTATTCATCGATGATATCTCTATTTGCTCAAGCATAAATAAGGAGTACGAGGAACACCTTAGGCTTATCTTGGAATTTCTTAAGAATAAGGAATTGTATGCCAAATTCACTAAGTGCGAATTTTGGCTCTCGAAAGTGCAATTTCTTGGCCACGTGTTGATAGTCAAGACATTCACGTTGATTCTGCCAAGATTGAGTCAAGCAAGGATTAGGCAAAGTCTACGACTCCAACGAAGATACAAAAATTCTTAGGTCTTTCCAGTTATTACTGACGATTTATCAAAGGTTTCTCTAGGATATAGAAACCTCTAACCAAATTGACTCAAAAATGCATGAAGTTTAATTGGGGAGAAAAAGAAGAGGAAGCCTTCCAACTGTGATGTAGAAACTATGTCGTGCACCGATTTTAGCATTTCCCGCCGAAACAGAAAACTTCATGACTTATAACGCCTCGCATAATGGATTTGGTACCACAATAATGCAGAAGGAGAAGGTGATAGCTTACGACTCTCGACAACTGAAAGTTCATGAGAAGAACTACACGACACACGACCTAAAATTAGGAACACTACCCGTATGGCATGAAGCGCACCACGTTTACAAACCATAAGAGATTACAACATATTCTAGATTAAAAGGAATTGAACATGAGACCACGTAGATTGTTAAGATTGCTTAATGATCCGATTGTAAGATTCGATATCACCCTGGAAAAGCAAGCGTTACGGCAGACGCTCTAAGCAGAAATGAACGAGCTAAGCCTCTCAGGGTGAGAGCCTTAGTGATGATTAATTCAAACCTACCGCCACATATTCATGAGGCACGAGTAGAAGCTCTCAAGAAAGAGAATGTTAAAGATGAGAACCTTCATGGTATGGACAAAGAGTTGGAAAATCGTCTTGATGGAACTCTCTGCATTAGGAGGAGGAGTTGGTTACCACGCATTAGAGACTTAGGAGAATTGATCCAGCATGAGTCACACAAACCTAACTATTTCATCTACCCTGGAATCAGATAAGATATATCATAACTTTAAGCAGTTTCACCAATGGCCCGATATGGAAGCATGCATCGTCACCAGGGTCAGCAAATGTTTGACGTGTTTAAAGATGAGGGACGATTATCAAAAGCCATCCGGTTTACTTGTACAATCAGAAATACCCCATTAGAAATTAGAGAATGTAGCCATATATCTTATCACAAGACTACCAAAGGAAACAAGTAGTACGACACTATTTGGGTAATTGTGATCATCAAAAAGAATTATGCCGACGTGAGACGCAAATCCTTAGAATTTCAAATTTGAGATACGGCCATGTTGAAGGTATCGCCTTGGAAAAATAAGTGATACGTTTTAGCAAACGGGGAAAGCTGAACCCTAGATATATCGAACCTTTTAAGAATCTAGCTAAAGCAGGAACCATTGCTTTTAGACTCAAACTTTCACAACAAGTAAGCAAGGTTCATAGTATGACGTATGTGCTAAACCTGAAGGAGTGTTGGTCTAACAAAACACTCGCCCTTTCTCTGAATTCTTTTAACGGGGAAAGGATGTCATAACCCATAAATTTCCGATCAATATTTTATCCGTTTTCGTTTGATAATTTGAATTTCTAATGTTTCGTTTAATTTTTACGGGTAACCGTGAAGTTGTTTCGTTATTTAATGATAATCATTGCCGGAAGTGATCCGTGTACCCAATCATCATAGTCTTTCGTCACTAGATGCATTTTTACATTTTTAGTTGATATTTAAAATTTTAGAAAAATTTCGTGAAGTCGTTATTCGTTTCTATTATTTGCGTGTTTCGGATACAACAAGTAACATAAGTATATACATGGAACCCTTGGAATTAAATCAAAAGGAGCACTACTTCCCTAGAATTGTGGAGACCAAAATGGTCCCCTCCTCCTTGGCATGCATGCGTCCAAAAACCCCAAGCAAACACCCTTAGGATGCCTTTCTTGCATTTTGAAATCTCTAAGAGCATAGGGTATCCTATGCCATGGCTTGAGCCATCCCCGAAAACGCCACTTGATGGCACTAGTCCCACACCACACCTCGCATTTTTGAGTGTTGAGCCACCACCACCACACCAAATGGTCTCAGAAAACGCCATGTGATGGCACGAGACCCACACCGTGATGTTATGGGGTATTATGGTGTTATGGAAAAAAATGCTGATGTGGCAACACTTTTCCCAAAACACCAAATGATGGCACTATAGGGTACCCAATGCTCTAAACAAGTCTCCATCAAAGGAGCTAGTACATGTCCTCTCCTACAATCTGATTAGAAGATCAAATTGGTCCCCTTTTTGCTTCTTTGTCTCTATGCCGAACACACACACATGCACACATATTGTGTGATTTTGAATCTTAGCCTACAAGTTAAGATTACCTTATAACTTTCATTACTTATTACAAATCCTCTCACAAGAAAAACACACACTTTTCCTTTCTTTCTCTCTTTGGCCGACGCCTACAAACACACATACATTCATCATATTTTCTCATTTTTGATTAAAAACCTTTGAAGACCTTGAAGTTTTAATGATCGTATAGATATCCGGGTAGTTTAAAACATAACTTTTGGGTTGTTTTAGTCTTAATCATCCTTCTAAATCCTTCATATTCTTGTAAGTTATCAAATCCTCATAAATCTTGTACTTATATGTTCATCTTTATACATATATACTACTTGTACAAACGGATTATCAAAGTTTACATTTTTAAACTACGTAAACCTTAAAAGGTTGCATATTGGTTCGAAAATAAGTAAAGTAAATATAAGGAAACCATAGTTTTGTGATCGTGGTTATTTTCGTATAATGAAAATGATAACTTATGGCTTATTTTGTTCGGATTATTTAAATAAGCTTTTGGGAAAGCTTATTTGATCTTATTTGAGCTTATTGGGCTTATGTTTGGTTCGACCCAATAAGGGAAACCATAAGGAAATGTTGTTCGAGCTTATTTGACTTGACTTATAATTTATTCGGCTTATTACTTGCTTATTTTGAAAGGACAAAACATTTAGCTTATCTGGCTTAATAAATAAGCCCAAATAAGGCTTCATGGGCTTATAAGCCGCGACCCACACAAGAAGCCACGAACCAGGAGCTTAATCAATAAGCTTTGAGTTCGGATTATATTGTTTTGGCTTATCAAGAGCTTATGGTAGCTTATTGGTGGGCCAAGTTTTGATACAATATTGATTGAATTTGTGAAAAGTAAAGTTAAAGTGATTTTTATTAAAGTCTACGACTTTGGAAAACGTGTAAACATGAACGGGTCATGCCGAAATTTTTGTAAAAATTATATACTTAGAATAAATTGTGAAAATATATTTTGTAAAACTTTTCCGAAAAACATATTATTTATAAATGATAAATAATATACATACTTAACTTATATAAATAAATTAAAATGCTTATTTACGTTTTTTACCTACGTATTTAGTTTAAGAACCGACAATTAAGCGTGCTCGTGTGCGGGAAGCACTAGCATGGGTGACCTGCCTGGAAATGAATAAATTAAAGATATAAAAACATCATTTTCAAAAGGTTTTAAATCAATAATTAGGATTTTTGGGTAGAATGCCGAACAATATATAAATATATATATTTTACTTGAACGTTATTAAATAACATTATACGGAGTATATATTTTTTATAAATATACATACCTTCAACCATAAAAACCGATCACTAACATTTTATTTATAAAGACATTTACAAAAGTATTTTTAAATAAATGTTTATACAATATCCGTATTTTTCTATCCTTCCGATTCTAAGCTGAAACCAATATCTATCTCCCCTCTTAAGTTTCTCAATCCTGACCGTCCTTCGTTTCCGAGTATCATATCCTAAACGTTTACTCTTCATTTCACCAACTCGAGTGATTTCATACCTCACATTTTTACTCGTTTTGAATATATGTACTTTATAATTTGGGGTTAGAACATGCTTTGTTTTAAAAACTGGACACAAGTACTCATACTGAGATTCCCTGTTTTACGTGTTGCTAAGTACGTTTAGACCACTATTGCCCGAATATCATGAACCCGTTTAATACATAACGCACTGGCTAGTAAGTAAGCGCAAATGAAATAAATAGATCTATTGGAACTAAATTATCCCTAACCGGTAAGAAGCATCTTAACTATCCAGTATGGCAAGGACTAACAGAAATATGTCCAATGTTGAAACTTTAGTGTATTTTGGTCGGACACTGTAAGGGAAAGCAATATTTGGCATGTTATAGCTAACTTTCCCACTATTAAGCTTCGGTGTCACAGCTTGTGTTAACACAATTTTTTTTTTAAATTTTATTTTTTTCTTATCGCAACGTAAATACCTTTTTATGTGAAGTTGTATATGTTATAATTGTTGCATACGTTTTGATAAACTTGTGGTCCACATTGATAATATTTGAAATAAACCTATGAATTCACCAACTTTAATGTTGACTTTTTAAGCATGTTTTATGGTGCTCTAGCTTTGACTTCTCTAGATGTGCTATGTGGATCTACGTTCAATAGATATATCTTTCAAGACTTTATTTATCATCATACAACGTGTTTCTTTTAAAACTAATTATGCATATCCAACGTTTTAATTTCAATTCAAATCTTGTAAGACTTATCCTTTTTTAATACTAATACAAACATTATGATTTTCAAACTCCATATAGTGGTCAATTCTTAGTACTTTGTTGATATATTATAACGTCACGCCCCACAAACACGTATTCGTCAAGCTCCATTGGGGTGTGACATTTAATCAATGATTCTTCCCATTAGTTGAGCAAACTAGTGGAGTACTAGTTTCCATTACTTTTTTTCTTTTCTTTTTATTGTTTTTCGGGTACTTCTATAGAACATTGGGGACAATGTGTCAACTTAATATGTAGGGGAAAAATAAGCCTAAAGAACTATTCCTCATTTTCATTTGCTGAATCTCTTTAAAATGATGTAATATAACGAAAACATATCATAAAAAAAAAAGATGGTATTTTGACCAAAATTTAAATTTTTTTTAAGACACATACCGACGAAAACCAAGTATTAATAGCGTCTCATGGATAGGAATGTATATGACTAGCACAAAAAAACCCCTCAAAATTCCACCCAAAAATATGTGTAGGTTGCACCTTTAATCTTTTAGTAAATTTAGGTACTGATTTTGAAACACCAAGATAATTTATTAATACTTACTTGTTCGAGTTTAAAGTTTAAAATGCATCATATGAGTCTATTCCTCGTTACAAGACTTGTTAACGTGTTGTCTAGGATCATTCACACATTCACATTGGAGCATTGGTATCAGTATTAATTTATATGAGTGTATCGATAGTATATTAAATTATAGAACTTGTTTTTGTGATGCATTCTGAGACCGCATAGTGAGAACTAGGATTTGCTAGATAAGAGGCACTAGGATTAACCCATGTTTTAAACCTGTAATTGTTATTATGGTCACATCGACTATATAACTATCCCACACCCTTGCCATGCACTCATTTTTAGTGCAGGATACCCCTAGTACAACCCTCCGAGCCTATCCTTTTCACGGTTCTCGTAATTTTCTGGTTAAGCCGGACTATTAATGAAGAGCATTGTCACCCTTGAACCAATTGTTACACCCAAATCGCCTTAGCCTACCTTGTATGTACTCGCTTTTAGTACATTATTGTTTTAACCCAAGTTAATTATTTGAGTACACGATTGCTAAGTCCTTATCCTTGTAAATACAGTTTTAGGACGATTGGGATTCATGGTAGTATTCATCTTATGAAGAATTAGGGAAGAAGTAATTTATTACCCCCAATAGAGCTCAATAAGCTCCATGTTATGTTGATCCACCTCAAATTGGGTCATTAGTTAGATTGTAAATATCGAGTATGTAAAAGTTCAAGTGTAGGGGTGTATCTATAAACCCCCATGATGTATTATATGTTTAAGCAATGACAGGGCAAACGTGTACGAAAAAATGTATATAAAAAAAAGAGTGAAAAAATATACGGGCTGCCATTTGCTTATGTCTATGTTTATATTAGAGTCAAGAAAAGAAAAAGAAAGAGACTGATGTAGAGTTGTGTAGAGTTTGTATATCTTTGTCCGAGTCTTGGCTTAGCATACAAAAATCAGCGTGTATTCTTATAAATGATTAGCTAAGCCTTTCACCCTAAATTGACCCAAAACCAACCCAAATATATCCCATCCGTTTCCATTTTCATTAATGTTATCTTACACCTACACCCCACAACCCTTTAAAAAGACCTCTTTGACAGTAATGACTAATACTTGCGCCTAGAGGTGGAGGTTTTGATAATCTTTTAGGACATGACCGACTTAAAGAGGATCTAGAATCATCCACGTGGTGACGGCGTCACGACTTTAAAGCGACGCCGTCGTACCATTTTTACTATATATACAAAATCGATTTTAGGGTTTTAAGTGTGTAACTTTGTATAACTTTTGGGTGACGAACCCTAGTCATTCTAGCAACATTTTAGGTCGTTCTTAGGGCCTCAAAACCATATTGTAACTACCTTTAATCCATGTTTTAATCAAGTAAGATTATTTATCATTAATCATTCAATATGTCTATGTGTTGTTTGATTGATTTATGTTCTTGCTTTCTTTATAACATGCTAGGCTAAACCTGTTAATAAAAATAATGTCTAAAATCGTTATTTATATTTTTCAACCTCTCAACGTTTTAATAATAACAAAATGTGAAAACGTTTACGATAAAATTAAACGTTCACAAATTATTAATCGTAAAATTCTATTTCTAAGATTAGTAATCACTTAAGGTATGAACAAACAAATCATTAAGCATGATTAGTGATCAAGAAAATATTTTTCTCTTATCCATTATATTTTTATAAAAGAATTTCACAAAATTAATTATTCAAGATATTTTCTAATTAAAAGAAAAGTTTTATGAAAAACTTAAAATTTGAAATTCAAATCCCCCCCCCCCCCAAAATGAAAGCTTCTATACCAGATACAACATTCCCTACAAAAAGACAAAAAGAGAGCGTGGTCTACCTGGAGCCCCCCTTATAGGCCTGGCGACCCCCTTATATATCTGGGATCGCCGGGACCGCCGTCAGTGACCATTGGATTTTCCTGCCTATAAATACTGCTTCATTCCTTGCAGAAAATCATTGCATGAATTTTCTCACACTTCCTTCTCTCTCTAAAATCTTCTTTCTCTCACTAAAAATATTGATCACTAACATCTCCTAATCTTGTTTCAAGTGATCTAATATCTTCTTCTCATCTCTTCCCTCTCATTCAAGTGCAAGAGAAGAACACTTGTATTCACCAAGAAACTAAGTGTTGATTAGTGATCTCTCCTCCTTTCTTCTAAGTATCAAATCTCTATTGTAATCATCTTGTGTATTTGTGTGATTCGGATATTGTGTAAATCCGATAGTGTAGATCTAGTGATCGTGTATTGTTTGTGAAGTGGTAGATTGATTCTAGCTAAAGATTAGGACTCGACATTTAGCTTAGTGTCAGAAAATAACATAAGCGACGTGTAAATGGTTTTCTCTGCCTGAAGAGAGATTGTTGACATAGTGAAATCTCGAGTAGGATACTCGGGGAGTGGAGTAGGGCGAAGAAGAGCTTCGTAGCCAAACCAATATAAATCTTGGTGTATTGGTTTAATTGTTCCTTCTCTTATCTTCTTATATTTTTGTGATTTTTATTTTCCATTAGTTTAGATATTTACTTGATTGATTCATATTGTTGGTTGGTTAATTTTGAAAGAAAAGTTTTTAAAACGAAAAACAAACATGTAAACTATTCAACCTCCCGTTCCAGTTTCCACAGACACATTAATTACAAATAAAACAATTAGAATATGGTATATTCTTTAATCAATCTAAATATATAAAAGAAATGCTTAAGAAATTTGGATTAGAATAGTCTAAGCCAATGAAAACGCCTAAGTCCCTAAATACAAACTTATGAAAGACAAAGAAGGTGAGTCCATGGACAATACGAAATATAGATGCATGATAGGAAGTTTATTATACTTAACGACAAGTAGGCCCAATATCATGTTTAGTGTTTTCCTTTGTGTCATACCATCTATGAACACTACTGGTGCTAAGAAAGCCATCCAAGATATGGCTTATCATTCTCAAAAAATGGCATAATGGAACATCTAGTAGGACTTGAAGTAATGATACTTCGATGGATTAGCTGATATTTAAGCTTAATTGAACAACCTTGGAAGGGAAATTAAAAAGGTGAATGAAAGAGTGTATGCTGCTCAAGTAGGAAGCGAATCATGTAATGGACCACACTACACTAAGGACTGTCCACTTAAACAAGAATGGAAAACATTTGAAGAAGCATACTAGACACAATTTGGAATGTCATTCCCCCAAGGAGGAAGATATAGAGCAGCGGCTCTGGGATTCTACCAACGAGATAATGTAAATCCTTCGTATCAAGAGCGAAGACAAACAATGGAAGAGTCAATGAGCAAGTTTATGGCTGAATCTGCTAAAAGACATGATGAGAACTCTAACTTGATCAAGGAAATTCAAGCAGCAATGGATGATGCTATTAGAAATCAAGGACCTTCGATTAAAGCTTTAGGAATTCAAATCGGGCAATTGAGCAAGGTACTTCAAGAGAGGGGATCTGGAATTATTCTTAGTTCAAATGAATTAAACCCAAGAGATTATGTCAAGTCAATCTCGACTGCTGTTGAAATTGACATGACCTCAATACGATGTATCAATACTACCAGATACGCTGTATCGAGCCTACAGAACATAATGCAGTTTTTCAAGCCAAATCAATTGATAATTCTTTTTCCTAATTGATTGATTGATGATAATTATTATAAAGGAGTATTGGAAGAATTAATGCTACCACAAATAAATTTGATGGAATCAGCTATTAACTTGAGGAGGTTGCTGAGAGAAAAGCCGAGGATAGGGTACCAAATCGAAGCATCAATGAACATGCATGACTCGGCAATTCTTCAAGATTCTCTACTTCTAAAAGAAAAAGACCCAGGGAGTTTTACTATACCTTGTCATATTAATAATATTTGTTTTGAAAAAGCCTTAGCAGACTTAGGAGGTAGCGTTAGTGTTATGCCTTACTCAACCTTTATCAATCTAGATTTAGGTTAATTAGCTCCTACTAATTTGATAATTGAATTGGCTGATAGAACAATAAAACGTCCCAAGGGAATAGCAAAGAATGTATTAGTAGGAATTTATAAGTTTGTCTTTCTCTTAGAATTAATTGTACTAGATATGCCCGAGGATATTAAAGTCTCCTTGATCCTCGGAAGACCTTTCTTGTCTACTGCTCATGCTAAAATAGATATGTTTAAAAAGATGATTGCTTTAAGAGTTGGGGATGACAAAATTGTATTTAGGAGTAATAATCCTACAAGTAACATAATTAGGAGAGTTTATGCATTAGGACAAAAAGAGCGAATGGAACTTGATTTGGAAGCTAGGCTAATGGGAGAAGCTTTAATTTTAAATAGATCACCTGACCACGTTTATGTA
>BQNB010063145.1:0-27296 GCA_026074375.1 Tanacetum coccineum
AGGCATATATTAAAACAAATTGTGTAACACATAAAGCTAAAACGAGGTGGCTCGTGATGCCACTGTTGGGATTTAAATACCTAGGTAACTAGTTTAGCCACGAGTGCGCAGCGGATAGGACCTAGTAATAGCATATGGTTAACACAGAATAAAAGGTAAATAGAAACGCGTACCTTTTGTTAATTTGATCAAGAAAACGAAACAAGCAATTAAATTAATTGCCTCTACGGTTGCTCACACAATCACGTCAACCGAATGTATTAAGCTATGCTAGGCTTAACTTCACAAACTAACAACCTTTGTTTTATATCCGATTACCACGCAAACCCTTGACTTGTAACCGAATAAATAAAGAACCGAATTAGGATTTATAAAACCCTAATACAACCGAAAAACAGTAAACCCGAAATCAACAACCCGAAGACCCTAGTTGGGGTTTGATCTTCGAAGCATGTACTTCTCCAAAGTGACGAGCAAGCTGAATTGCAAGAACCGAAAACCTTAAGATGGTTTATGATGAATTTCGGCTTGGATTGAAATCAACCGAAAACCAAACAAGTCGGTTAAGGTTTTATTCTAAACTTCGGCTGGAAAAATAAAACAAAAGAGAATCAATATTGACTTTTGATTTTTGAGAACTTGTGTCAAAACTTCGGCTGGAAAAATAAAACAAAAGAGAATCAATATTGACTTTTGATTTTTGAGAACTTGTGTCGTATGTTATGAATGAGGGTATGAGGTATTTATAGCCTTATTACCCTAATTCTAATATGATTAGGAAACACAACCTAATACAAACACAATACCTCCTTAGTTTTCCAATTTTGACAAAACACTCCCCCCCTCTAATCCTCTCAGGAGCCGGCCACATCTTGTGTGCCCTCGGGTTCGGTTTTTGTCCAATTTAGTCCTTTATTTAATATTCGTGAAGTATAAAAAAATACATTCTCCGTGTATTAACGTGTGTGCCCCCAATAGGCTCACATACTCGTAATGTATTCGTGTTATTTCGACTGCCATATTCCAACAAGATTAAGAACACGTGTTTATCAACTTATTTTTATTTGATTTAATGCAGAATGTTCTGCACTGGCACATTGTAGATAAACAGTCTTTTCCTTTGGAGATACCTTCATATCCAAAACTGTGGAATGGTGCTTATTCCTTAACAGAACGCTATACAATGGCTGCTGCAGCTGAAATTGTGAGGCAAGTTAGAGTGTTCTCATGCTTACATAATTTGAAGAATCTATTATTCCTCTTCACTAATACCCCTTGTTTTATTTTGTCATATTATGTAGTTATGCTAAAAGAAGGGGGATTAATGTCCTTGCTGAACTTGATGTTCCTGGACATGCTGAATCTTGGTAGGCCTTTATCATCTAATAAGGTTGTATGGCGATTTTAATACATAATTCAAACACCTTGAAAATTGATAATGTGGTTCCTTTTAGGGGAGTTGGTTATCCTGCATTATGGCCATCAAAGAATTGTACAGAGCCACTTGACGTCAGCAGTGATTTCACATTCAAGTTGATAGATGGAGTTCTTTCAGGTGCGTTTGTCTCCTTAATACAAGTTGTTTCTCTGATCTACTCTGGAAATGTTTGCTCGCTAGGTAACTAATTGATGAAGACCGTTGCCCCTATTTCAGATTTTAGTAAGATCTTCAAGTATAGATTTGTTCATTTGGGAGGTGATGAAGTTGACACCAGTAAGTACACTTCTAAACCGCCTATTGGAATATAAACCGTATGACTTGTGCTATAACTATTGGACTTTTAACATGTCAGGTTGCTGGAGCTCCACCCCTCATATACAACAATGGTAAATCTCTACAGTATTAACATTATTTACCCTCTCAAGTTATGGTCATATCACTTTAGTGATGATAAACTTTAATTGAAAATTATTTAAAGAACCCGTTAAATTGCAGGTTAGAAAAGCAAGGTCTAAACGAATCTCAAGCTTATGAGTATTTTGTATTGAAGGCACAAAAGATCGCCGTGTCTCATGGTTTTGAAGTTATAAACTGGTGTGTAATATGTTCTTTACACTCTGATCTTCTTGATCCAGTAGACAACAAATAATTTGAATCCCAATTTTGCTATATTGTTTACAGGGAGGAAACCTTCAACCATTTTGGTAGTAAACTGGACAGAAAAACAGTCGTCCATAACTGGTGCGCGATTCAATTTTACATATATCTTAGAACTTAATTACTTAAACATAGTAAAAGTTGCAAAATTTCATAGTTTTTTTAACAATTTTTTTGTTCATAATTAGGCTTGGAAGTGGTGTTGCTGAGCGAGTTACAGAAGCTGGATTAAGGTGTATAGTAAGCAACCAGGACAAGTGGTATTTGGATCATTTGGATGCTACATGGGATATGTTTTATATGAATGAACCCCTTACAAATATTACAAAACCTGAGCAACAAAAACTAGTTCTTGGCGGCGAAGTATGCATGTGGGGTGAAACTATTGATGGGTCCGATATTGAACAGACTATATGGCCACGTGCTGCAGCCGCTGCAGGTACTTGAATTTTATTCAAAGTTCACTACCCTTTGTATTTATACTAGCAAATGTGCCATATGATCTTCAAATAACATTTTACCATTTTATTTTTTTGATTGTAGAGAGGTTGTGGACTAGTGCTGACAAGCTTGCTAAGGACCCGCAGGATGTAGAGTCAAGACTATCAAACTTTAGGTGTTTGTTAAATCAACGAGGAGTTGCAGCTGCTCCATTGAATGGGCTTGGTCGTGATGCACCAATAGGGCCAGGCTCCTGCTATGTTCAGTAGCTGGATACTCATCATGACAACAAGGCCAATTCTTTCGATAAGAGCAAATACAAAAAATGGGAAGTGCGCCGATAAACTGCGACAAAGTTGCGTTATAGATAATAGAGTATGTTAAGACGATAGCAATTGTGGTTATGGAATTGTATTGTAATCTATATGTACTATATATGTTGATATAATGCAATTTTATCTCATAGTTGGAGCAATTGATGTTAGATAAATCCGGTCTTGGTCTGGTTCTATTTTTTTTCTTTCGATGAAATAGCAGTGTGTGTGGCCGACGGACTTTTGATTAAGGTGCTTTGGTGATATTTATCCTGGATTCGAGGTTTTACCCGGTTTGAGTTTTTTTTGGGTTGATCTTAAGCCCTATGAATTAGTTAAAAAAACCATATTTAGAGAAATACTCAAATAGTATAGCCGTTTCTCTAAAAACGCTACCCGGCCGAGTTTTGGTTTTTTTCGTGTTTTTTTACAAATAAAGCAAGTCAATTATATATACTAGCGACGTAATTTTATTTTTACATGTTATATTTGTTAGTAAATGGTTTTAAGCTTCATATATAAAATGTTCATGATTTATATGTATACTTTTTTTGTATCATTGCAATTTTTTTTTGTCGTGTAAGATCAGATTGACTCAGTAATCGAACCGGTTAAACCGGTACACGATGAGTCGACCAAATCAATTAGAAATAACCATTTACAAAAGGTCAAAAGGTAAACAATTTTGACCTAAAACTCTGAAGCCCAAAAACCTTTTGACTTGAAACAAAACACATTGTGTTTACAGTTCGCCTGTTTGGTCTCTCTCTCCTTAAAAAACATGCTCCTCAGGCCACTCAGCCGCGCTGTCCGCCACTTTACTTCCACCACCCATAACCACCTGCGCCGTCCACCACCCATCACCACCATCAAAACCCACCACCCTCTCCGTTACACAACCACAATCCCACATATATACTTCTCAAACCAACGTTCTTATTTACCAACTTGTGTTAGTATTAATCAATGTAGACAGGTTGGTACTACGGCTGCTGCTGCTGGTGTGGTGGAGCAGTATGAAAAGAGTAGTAGTAATGAGATAGTTGATACAATAGATGCTTACTCAGCTATTGAGTTGGCTCTTGATTCTGTTGTTAAGATTTTTACTGTTTCTAGTAGTCCTAATTATTTCTTACCTTGGCAGAATAAGTCTCAACGTGAATCCATGGGCTCAGGTTCCTTTTTTTTTTAATTTGCATTAAAGTTACTTAGGGTTTATAGTATCATATTTTCAGTCTTTATCATTTAGTCTAAAGCAGCTGTAAAATAAGTGGTTAAGAAATAATGTTTGGATTTGCTTATGCTGAAATAAGTAATGAGAAAGGTCATTTGTATATATTTTTAAGGTTTTCATAGGTTAGAGATGAATAGATGATAGTCTAAAGGTTATTCTAGTTTTATCTCTATAAGCACTTTGAAATATGCTGCCCGTCGCCTCCTTTTCCAAAGCTGCTTATTTTGCCCCAAGATGAGCAATCCCAAACACCTACCTTCCGCTATAAAAAAACATTTTTTATACTATGAAATTAGGTAAACTAAGTTGCATTTTGGTGTAGATATATCCTATGTAGTTTTAGTCCATCACATAGGTAATGCCTCTTACAGAGCCTATATCTTGAAGATAAATCTTTATCGGGTTGAGAGCCTCCCAAGTTAAGATCAACATGAATAATCATGATCTCTCGCAACAAAAAAAGGTGGGTTCTTTTCTAAATTAAAAAGTGGGCCATTTTATAGGACCCGCCCGTTTTCGTTCTGAGACAATATGACTAGTCTAGTTGATCTCAACATGAGAGGATCACAATTAATCTTCATGATGGTGAAAAAGGGCTAGTTTATGTGTTGCATTTTACAATCCTGTAAGGGTATTATAAACTGAAACTGATTTTGTTACGAAAATGTGTAGGATTTGTGATTTCTGGCAAGAGGATTGTGACAAATGCCCATGTAGTGGCTGATCATACATTTGTACTTGTTAGAAAGCATGGTTCTCCTACAAAGTACAGAGCAGAAGTTAAAGCTGTCGGCCATGAATGTGATCTTGCTATTCTGGTCGTTGAAAGTGATGAGTTTTGGGAGGGTATGAAGTTTTTGGAGCTTGGTGACATCCCGTTTATGCAAGAAGCTGTTGCAGTTGTTGGATATCCTCAAGGTAGTAATTTTATTAATATTTTTGTTGCTGTCATGGTGATACTTCTAGATATTTAATGATCTCTATTCGGTTTTCGGTCATCCATGAGGAGAAAATATAATTACTTTGTTGGTTTGAAGTCCATGTTTGTTTTAGTGTTTATGCAATAAGTGTCCTTTTTTTAGTAAAGTAACTGAAGTAATTAACTATAGAAGCATTTTTTAGGTGGTGACAATATTTCTGTCACAAAAGGGGTAGTGTCAAGAGTTGAACCTACACAATATGTACATGGAGCCACTCAGCTGCTGGCAATACAGATCGATGCAGCCATAAATCCAGGAAATAGTGGAGGACCAGCAATCATGGGTGATAAGGTTGCCGGAGTTGCGTTCCAAAACCTCTCAGGGGCGGAAAATATAGGGTGAGTAGTATTCCATACATTTGACGTATTCTACTAAAAACACGGTCAAATTTATGACGGTATATCCATTTTGCAGTTACATAATTCCCGTACCCGTGATAAAACATTTTGTTGATGGTGTTGAAGCTAGTGGGAACTATTCTGGTTTCTGCTCTTTGGGCTTGTCATGCCAACCTACTGAAAATCTTCAACTTCGTGAATACTTTGGCATGCGCCGTGATATGACTGGGGTGCTTGTGAGCAGAATAAATCCGCTTTCCAATGCATATAATGTCTTAAAGAAAGACGATATTGTCCTGGCATTTGACGGTGTTCCTATAGCAAATGATGGAACAGGTAGAATTTATGTTCCTTACCTTCTGGTGTTTCTTCTGTATTTTTCATCAGTACAGTTTGATGTCATATATCTTTGCCATTCACCTATAGGATTCATGGCCTTTCTTGCATTCTACGATTGTGTTTAAGAAGTTATGAATATGGTACCTTTAGCATCATTGCACCCTTTCTCCTTATCTAACATAGTATAAAATATATACTTTTTCCAAATTCTGCAGTTCCTTTCCGAAACCGGGAGCGAATAACTTTTGATCATCTGGTTTCGATGAAGAAGCCAAATGAAACTGCTGTAGTTAGAGTATTGAGAGACAGGGAAGAGCTTGAGCTGACGGTTACGCTTCATCCAGTAAGTCACTTATATCAGCTGAATACAATTTTTTGCTGGCTGTATATTTCTACATCATACGAATATTTAACAAAAACAAGGGAATTGGTCTCTAAAGATTTGCTGTCTTGATACATCCATAGGGAGAATAAATATAAAACCTAAGGTTCAAAATGGAAATAGTTTGGAGTACAAAGGTAGTTTTGTGTACAGTTTCCATGTTTTTGTAATCTTACACTAAAAAATGCCTTCCACTTTGCAGTTAAAGGCTCTTGTACCAATCCATCAGTTCGACAAGGCTCCTAGCTATTTTGTATTTGCTGGTCTGGTTTTTATTCCATTGACCCAGCCTTACCTTCATGAATATGGAGAAGACTGGTACAACACCTCTCCACGGAGACTTTGTGAACGAGCATTGAGAGAGCTACCCCAAAAGCCTGGTCAAGAGCTTGTTATTTTATCTCAGGTGCATCATTTTCTTTTACTTCTACTTGTTCTTATTTTGTTTTCATTTCAATATACCCAAATGCATCACGAGAACTAAATTCTATAGCTATCTGATCATATAATGAACTCAAGGAACCCATTGTTAATATAATTATCTAAAACAAGAGTATTGTTAAAAGTCTGTTTTTTACCTTCTTATTTCTAACTAAGATGAAAACACACTTCCATCAGTTGCACCTTTCTTATTAGCATGTTATTGATGTACTATTTTCATACAAATTAGTTGCAATGTTCCCTTATCTAAAAAAAAGTTCTGCTTACTGAATGACGTTCTGCTTCTAATAGAGGTAGCAGCTGCCAACATATGGCATGCTGAATTCGTGTTGTCTGTGCGCTCAATTTTTCCTTTCTAATGTGATTTTGAGCATGCCTATAAACCCCATTTTAGATATCATAAACTTCTGCAATCTGATATCAAATTATCCGTTGTGTATGTTTAGGTCTTGATGGATGATATCAATGTAGGATATGAGCGTCTTGCTGAGTTACAGGTATAATTATTTTCTATAGCTTCAAAATTTGACTTACGTGACTCAATGTCTCATAATATCATTCATAATTGCTGAATTATTACTTGTTTGCGTACTCCGTGGAATTTGCTCCATTTTCATTTTGGGATGTTTTGGCAAGTATTGTTTGACATATTGTCTCATGTTTTTTGTTAAGTTACTATTTGCCTATTTTCCTCATATTTAGATGATGCTAAATTTATGTTTTTGTCACTTATCATCATGAGAAATGAATTGGTAGTATTGGTTTTAGGTGCTGTTTGTTTATTAAGAGGCTCTGAATCTGAATCTGATTCGCACATCTGAATCTGAATATTCGATAGAAATCCAGAGGAAGAAGTATAGTTTTTATGGCTTATAAGATTCATCCCCTTTGTAATCATCCAAGTGTATTTTTGATGAAACGAATCATCATATCACTTGTCCAAAATTTACACATAATTTTTGATCCCTTTTTTTGTTTTGTGAGGCAGTCAAGAAGGATTAAATGGCCTTGAATAAACAACCTGGAACATATGTGCCAACTAGTTGAGGGCTGCAAGGAAGAAAAAATAAGGTTGGATTTGGATGACGAGAGAGTAATAGTTTTGAATTATGAAAGAGCAAAAACTGCTACTTCACAAATCTTAAAACGCCATAGAATACCTTCTACCTTCTGCCGAGTTCCGTTGATTTAGTAACCCCAGTAATAGTGAGCACATCAGCCACATGCAACTGCTTCTGCTTGAGATGAGTTTAATGTACAATTTAGTTTTAGATTTTAGATTATTTCCGGTTAATTAATTAACCCATATGATAAATTTTGACAGAATTAAAACAGTAGATAGATGGCAAAAGTTTTGCTGAATGTGTACGGCATGTTTAAAGTCTGCAACAGTTTTGTGTTTATTAGATATCTTGATTGTATTGTATACATTTACGAAGTTATTTACTGTTGGATTATAGAATTCGAAACACTTTTATTGATCATTTATTTATGTTGCAACTATAGTAAAAAACCTAGAACTTTAACGGACCCAACTTTAGATAATCAAACAAACAATCAAACATTTCATGCGAGTTATGTGCCAAATCAAATATCGTACTTTCTCCAGAGGAAGAAGTATAGTTTTTATGGCTTATAAGATTCATCCCCTTTGTAATCATCCAAAGGGTAGTTTTGATGAAACGAATCATTCATTCCACTTGTCCAAAATTTTAACATATTTTTGATCCCTTTTTTGTTGTGAGCAGGTCAAGAAGGTTAATGGCATTGAAATAAACAACCTGGAACATATGTGCCAACTAGTTGAGGGCTGCAAGGAAGAAAAAATAAGGTTGGATTTGGATGACGAGAGAGTAATAGTTTTGAATTATGAAAGAGCAAAAACTGCTACTTCACAAATCTTAAAACGCCATAGAATACCTTCTGCCATGTCCGTTGATTTAGTAACCCCAGATAGTGAAGCACCTCAGGCAACTGCTTCTGCTTGAGATGAGTTTAATGTACTATTTAGTTTTAGATTTAGATTTTTCGGTTAATTAATTAACCCATTGATAATTTTTGACAGAATAAAACAGTAGATAGATGGCAAAAGTTTTGCTGAATGTGTACGGCATGTTTAAAGTCTGCAACAGTTTTGTGTTTATTAGATGTCTTGATTGTATTGTATACATTTACGAAGTTATTTACTGTTGGATTATAGAATTCGAAATGCTTTTATTGATCATTTATTTATGTTGCAACTATAGTAAAAAACCTAGAACTTTAACGGACCCAAAGCCACAAGCGAGCTTGAGCCGACTAACATAGCACTGCCTAACACTCTCTGGCATTTCGAGTGTTGAAATTGCGAAACAGTCGGAGAAAAATATTAAACAACAAAGCTAAAGATAAAAAACAAAACTAAAGATAATTATCTTGATAAAGAATCAAGTCTTAAAACACCAAAATAAACATAATATGAGAAGAGTGATTTGTTTTCGTCCGACCAGTGGAGGCGGCGATTCCGGTAGCATTTTTTTCGGAATTTAATTCCTAATCCACGACCGTAGATGACGTCAACTAACTCTAAGCGGGTTGAGAGTTATAAACACAACAGTGAGCAATTGTTGTTTTCTGAGTTCAACATCTTGTTCCAGCGCGTCGTCGTGGGTACGATTTTAATTTCCGTATGCGTTTTTTATTTTAGTTATGAAACCAATGACACTGATGATGTGAGTTAACTCTTAGAAGTTTAAAGCAAACACCTGTCATTTGCAAATATGGTAGTTTTCCTTGATATCCTGAGAGTAATCGTTTTCTTGTGGATGCCAAAGAATCAAAAATAGGGTTTCTTGTTATACCCGCTATCTAAAGAGACATGTATCGTTTTGAAATCCGATGAATGTCAAGAAGCCATGAATGCTGAGATGCAGTCCATGAAAGATAATCATTTTTTAAACTTGATTAATCTTCCAATGAACAATTAGATTTTAGGGTTTCTTGTTAAACCCGCTATCTAAAGAGACATGTATCGTTTTGAAATCCGATGAATGTCAAGAAGCCATGAATACTGAGACACAATCCTTGAAATATAATCATTTTTAAAACTTGATTAATCTTCCACTGAACAATTAGATTTTTAAGAGAACTCGAGTCTTCATTAAGAAGACTAATATGGAAAAAAAGTACACATCTTTATAGCTGTTTAGTGACGAGATCTATCATTTATTTTCAGGCAATTGATCATGATTAGATTTTCTTTTCAGTTGCAAGCATTAAAGTACTAAAATTATTATTATCACACTTGAGTTCATGATTACGAAATATGATAAATGGATGTCAAAAATACATTATTTAATTGTCACCTTAGCGAAGACGTTAATTATCAATTGTAAATGAGATATTATAATATATTAATTTCGAGAAACTAATTAAAGATTTCACATAAAAACTTGAAAAAATAAATTTTATATAAACTATTTTTCGACTTTTAACTTTAATAAAAAGGCCCCGTCTTAATGCCTCGCTTTAGGCCTTCGTGAAGGTTGAGCCGCCCCTGGGTGCAATCAAAGGGTAATGAATCCAAATAATATTTATAAAGTGTAAAATTTGCATAGATCCTTGTGTCTATTAAGGCAAGCATCTAAAAGATTGAATCTTATGTTCAATATAAAAGTAAAAGAAAGCGCAAACCAGAGACAGTGGTTTATAGTGGTTCGGTTACGAAGCTCTTCTTTGCCCTATTCCACTCCCTGAGTACCAACTCGAGAGTTACTTCACTAGAACAACAAGCTCCATTTAGGTGGAGAAAACCGTACAACTTCGCTTGCACTTTGTCCGGTATAAAGCTAAATACCGAGTCCTAGTTCAAGGTAGAACCAACCTAACGTCGTTTACACTTTTTTCGGTACAAAGCTAAATACCGATTCCTTCTTCGGGTACAACCAAACTCGTTATGTTTTATGGGCCAATATAACAAACCTTGTGTTTTATGGTCTAAACACATAAACCAACTAACATCTGGTTTATTGTATAATGAATGATACACAATGGTGCATAATGATAATCCAAGACATAAGTGTTAGCTGGATATAAATCCCTAATCTAAACATCAGGATCACTAAGCATGATGTTGTTGATGAAGATGACAAGTCTTAAAGCTTGTTGTGGTAGATCTTCATATGTGTATGCTTGTGGTGGATGATGATGGCAAGATCTCTAAGCTTTCTTGAATGAATGATCATGTAGAAACATGCTTGCAACAAATGAAAGTTAGAAGCATTATGATCAAGGGTTAGTGCGGTTTTAAAGACTTGAGAATGTGTGTTTCTACATTGTAAAAGATTGGTTATAATGATGGCTAAGTGTGTGGAAATATTCAAGAGAAAGGTTCTAAAAGAGTTACTCAAAATGTATGCAAGTGGTTGGTATATATAGGCAAAACAAATCTGTCCTATTTTTTCAAACCCACGGATCCACCAACGAAGGATTTGTCGGCTGCACTAGCCGTTTTTTGTCATTTTGTGGTTAACCAAAAATCTTTTCAAAATCTTCTAATTGTACTTTAATATCAAATTAAGTACATGTTTCTAGAAGCAAAATATTTCTTAACACTAATATGGAAAGCTTTGATGGATTTGGAAAGATTTGTTTAGATTTGGTAACATTGTCTCCAAAAATGGTTAATCATATTTTGTCTTATTCACTAACGTAACTAGTTAATTATTAAGTAATGGATTACTTGAAAGCATTTGTTTTGTGGTGATGTAAGTAAACTTATATGTGTTTAAGCAAATGATTAAGTTTTGCTAGTTTATAAAAATGTGTTCATACTTTGTATGAAATGCAGAATGAGGTTCGAAAAAGAATGATTGACCTTGTAAATACTTAGTGACTCAAAAAAGTATTTTAATCATTGATTCGTATAGTTTTATACACGTAATAATAAAATATAAAATAATATGAAATTCCCAAACTACCCTTGAGGACAAAGGTAGTTAGAAAAATCACACGATAATATATAATACTACGTATATTTACCGGTAAGTGATTACCGGGTCGTTAAGTCCCAACGATTTGTGAAATTGAGACCACGTTTGTTGTTTGGACAATGATTTGAATTGGTTCGAAGAAGATTTGTTTTCTAAAATCCTAGAAGTGAGCAAATTAAAAGGACAATTAAACCTAACTTTAATAATGGAAAATTAAACCTTAACTAAAAATGCAAAACGGGAACCCTAAATGGTGATTAAAAACCCTAAATTTCCAAAATTAAACCTAAAATGAATATTTCTCTTTTATTAGACTCTAATTGACTAAAAAGTAAGTTTAAAGAAAACTAGAACAAAAACGGAGTTGAAATGAGCTTAAAAACACGAAAAACGTGAACGGGAACGAATCCCGTTCTTTAAAAATAGAAATTTTGCAATTTTAACCCTATGGAAACGAAATTAATTTTTCTAGAAACTATATGATAAAAGAAAATTTCCTAAAAAAGAATTATATTTTTTTGATTATTTTTCTATTTTTATGATATTTTAAAGTTTTTAATAAAAATAAATGTTTAAAAATACTAAACTAATTATAAAAATTCTGAAAAAATTATAGAAAATAGCTTGAACTAAAAGGAATCTAAGAAAAATAAACTTGGTTACACAGCTTATCGAATAAGCTGTGTAATAAGCCAAAACAACTTATTAAACAAAGAGGCTAAAATGTATATTAATAATAAATTTTGTAAACCTAGAATGAAAAAGACCCCAGGGCATGTTGGTAGTGAGTGTGTGTTGTGAGGCGTTTATAAAGGGTGAGGATGTTGAGGTCGGGGGTTCGAGCCTTGCTCACCCCCGATTTCCATCTTTCCTTTTTTATTTTATTTTTGAAAACTTATAAAAACAAACTTGTAGAAAAGCTGAAAATAAACACTTTTAATAAAAACACTTATATCTGAAAAGCCACTAATAAGCTAGAAATTGCTTAAAGACATGACAAGAATACTTTAATATGTTTTTGGTGCTTTCCTAAACTTAATAAGCTCAAATACTAAGATACGCTAAAAAACAGACCAAATAAGCTACAAGCTACTTAATAACTAGTCTAATAAGCTAAACTAAGCTAGAAATGAGCTCAAAGAACATGCAATAAGCTAGAAAATCAAATTAAGCTCTTGAAGGAAACTTCAAACCAAACAGCCCCTGAAGGAACTTTTAAGCTTATTTTTCTATAAGCTTTTAGATCCTTATGCAATTTTAGCTTATGTAAGCTTAAACTACAACTAAAAAGCTCTCTAAAACATCTTTCAGAAACTATTTTGAAATTCAATTGCTTATTGAAAAAGCTGAATGAAAAAGGTGTGCAGACAGAATTAAGTATTTTTTGGTTTTTTGAAAATTTTATGAAAAGACAAATGACAACTTTTTAGCTTAAAAACAGATAAGCAAATAAACTTTTTAAAGCAAAATAAGACCTAAACTATCTAGATTGACCTATCAACTAGTAGTGCTATGAAAATCAAATGCTAAAAATTACTTTTTCTCAATGAAAACTAAGATTGAATCTGGCTGTTTTTGCTTTAAAACTGCTGATGCAATTGGCATGCATATGAACAAAATTCTTTAAATGCAGGTTTAAGAACCTGAATTCTACTCTATTTTAATACTAGGCTAAATGCAAATTAAGCAAAGACAAAAGCTAAAACTGAATAAAACTAATACTGCAAAAGCTAATTAACATATTTGAGCTTTTAATGAACTAACTTATGAAAAACTAGATTGACCCTAATCTATTTTATAAAATTAGCTTAAACAAAATTGAATGAGTTATCAAAACAAATATCCAAAGTCCAAATGGCCTCTAGCAGTATTAACTTGTGGTTAATACTGCTATGCCAAACACCCTTTTAAGAATTACAATTTCCAGCTAAGCTAATGAACTAGAGATTTAATGAACAAAAGTTCAATACCAGATAACAAACAGCTAAAAACAAACCTTATGAGCTTATACTAACAATCAAATAAGCTGGAATCTAACAGCTACTCATTATGCTAAACATTTTTGGATTTTTAATGATTTATAAGACAAAATATGAAAAACTAAGATCTACACTACAAATGCTGAAAACAGATGATCAAACATGTTCGATAAGCATAATAACACACAATTTAGCACAAATAAGCTAACAAATAAGCAAATTAAGTAATTCTAAACTAAGAAATTAAAGACAGTAAAGGAACTTGAAAACTTACAAAGGCCTTAGCTAAACAAAGGCTTAATATGCTCAAGTGAGCTGTCTACAAGCTCTAGCTTATCACAAGGATAAGCTAGTTAAGTCCTATGAGCTCATCCATTGCTAGCTCATCATCCAAATAGCTTAATCCCATTTAGCACATAAATTAATCTGATTTTAAAAGTTTTAGTTTATTAAATGACTACTTTGAGCTCAATATGAGCTTATAGACTCAGATTGCTTATGATGAGCTTATTAGAGCTTATGTAACAGTAACTAAAAGCATTTGAGTTATATAAAAGCTTTAAAGTAAAAACAGATTATGAAAACTGAAAGTTTAATTTTATTAATACTCAAAACAGATTACAAGACTTGAAAATTGAAATTACAAGAGCTTAAAAAGGAAATTACATTTTAAATGAAAAATTACATAAGCTACTTAACTAAAAAAATACAGGGAAAAAGATATCTCCTGTGTGTGTGAGTGAGGAGCTCTATTTATAGCCTTGAAGAGATGCTTCTAGGTCTCTTGCCTGCTCCTTATCCATTTGATCTTGGCCCTTGAATATTTGCTCATCATTGGATCCTTATTGATGTCCGTTGGATTAAATGAGTGAGCACACGGATTGCCAACGTGGCATTCCGTGTGTCAGGCTCATTGTACTTCTTTTGCACTCATTTTAGTGCAAAATTCCATGTCCTCGTGTGCTTCTTTCCATATCTTGCGTGTCAGACCTTTTGGGATTTAGCCAATGAGAGCCTTGGATGACGTATAACTATGCCAGCTTGGATATTGGTGCTTGAATTACTAAGCCACGTCCTCAATTTACATTTGCCCTTTGATTTTGACTCGGGGTTAAATGAGGAAGATGGATGAATAGTAAAAGCTTCTTGGCGCCTTTTTAACCGTTTGGGAGGAGGTTTGACTCGGGGAAACGGGCTTTGACTTTGGGCCCGGGTTTTTATTAAAAGGATTGGGCCGTGGGTTTTTGGGTTATTATAAAAGAGATAACGAGTGTTAACTCTTTATATATTAAAGAGTTAACACCGTTAGGGCTTAGGGACCATTTTTGCAATTTGGTTTATTTCAAGGGGTTGTTTTGGGTAATTTGAGGGTTTTTGTCTTCTTGTAGTTGACCAATGTTGACCAATGGTTGACATTGAAAGCATTCTCCCGGCTCTTGTACACTCTATCCGTTCCCGTGTCCGTGTTTGACCGGCTTTGACCGTTTTCTTGCGATATTTGCATTATCCATACCTACACAATCTCAAAGACAAAACAAGCAATATACAAGCATTTTAAGCACAATTTTGTCTTTTATGGGTCATTTTTGATATAGAAAAGATATGTGTTTTCACACATATCAATCATTCTCAATGGTTTGTTAAATGGTTTGATCATGATTCAACATAAAAAACATATAGTTGTTTCTTGATTTGAAAGTAGGTTTTTAAGATCAAAATTTTCGCATCAAGAGATTTAATCATTTTTTTTCAGAACTCCTAGTTAGATCATCTAGCTATTGAGTTAAAAGTTCTTCTTCTTAAACATAATTCCTATAACCAATTTCAAGTTCATCATATTTTTGGTGCTTGTATTCAAAAAACGTTTGTTGTCCCTTGTACTGTACAAGCTCAACGGTTAATCTTTCATTTTTAGCCTTAGCATCACGATTAACCGTGACACATCTATATAATTCAACTTGGAAATTATTAAGCAGAGATTCAAAGTAAGCATTGGTTTCCTTATTATTAATAACATGCTGTTCAACGTCTCCTCCAACAAAGTTTATTTCTAGAGTAGCAGTTACGAATTTGCTATCATATTGTTGCTCCACATATGTACTTTGACTGGATTCGGGTAGCTCAGAATGATACTCTTCATGAGGAAACATATTTATCATATCATGATCAGAATATTTTGTATGGTATGGTACCTCAGCTATTGCATCTGTGTCATAGATAGGAGCAATATCAGCTTTCGTGTCTCTGATACGCTTGGTATCAATAGTTTTGCACACTTCAAGCGTATGTGGGCTCCCTAAGAATTGAGAAGAAGAAAAGAGAATTTATTTGACTTTAAACTTGATTCTTTCATTCATAATATTCGAGTATTTATACTAGTTGGGGAATCCCAAACTGACGCAAACACTTATCCTAACTTGACTCAAACACTTATCCCTAATAATAATAATAATGACTTAACGACATAATCCTAACACAACTCGAATTAGACTCAACGACAAAATCCGATGATATAATCCTTATGCCATAACGGAACAGACGTGACCCTTTTGGGCCGCCCTTCCTCCTCCTCAACGCCAGGAGTTAGTCCTTCTTCCTCAACACTAGTAGGCGTAACATTCCCATTTCCTTTAACAATCACCTTGTCCTCAAGGTGGTAAGATGGATAAGTAGCTTGGAACTCGGATAACCATTCCCATGTTGCTTCCTCCGGCGAACTCCCAGTCCATTGTACGAAGACTTGACGGGTCGTTAACCCATTTCGCAAAATCAAACGCGTATCACAAATAGCTAGAGGCTGCTCCAAAGGGTGACCTTCATGTTTTTCTTCTGGCAATCCAGCCACTATTTCTTGACTTGTCCTTGAGAAAAGTTTAAGGAGTGATACGTGAAAAACCAGATGGATCTTACTTGTAAGTGGAAGAGCAAGACGATAGGCTACTTTTCCTATACGCTCCAATACTTCAAAAGGCCCATAATACCTATTGGCTAGCTTGTTCGAAAATCGTTTAGCTAAAGTAACTTGTCGATAAGGCTACAATTTAACGAGCACCCTGTCACCTGGATCAAACTCAACATCACGCCTCTTTCGATTGGCCTTCATCTCCATTCGATTTTTAGCAGCTAGCAAGTTATGCCTGAGTTGGCGCAAAAGACCATCTCGTTCCACCAATAATTCATCAATGACAACTACTTCAGATGAACGTGGCGAATATGGAATAACCACGGGTGGCAACCGCCCATACAAATACAGAGTCATCTTGATGCTACTATGAAAGCTTGTATTATAACTAAATTCTGCTCAAGGTAGGAAATGTACCCATTGGTGTAGCTTATCTGACACCATCGCCCTTAAATACTGCTCAAGTCCCTGGTTTACAACCTCCGTTTAACCATCCGTCTGAGGATGATATGCCGTGCTATGATTCAACTGAGTCCCACTAGCCTCAAACAATTGCTTCCAAAACTTGCTCATGAAAATAGAGTCACGATCTGATACAATAGTCTTTGGAAACCCATGATGCTTAACCACAATTTCCATGAATAGCCCCACTACCTTAGGGGCGTTGAAACTGGTAGGTAACGTATCAAAATGAGCGTATTTTGAAAACCGATCCACCACCACTAAAATAACCGTCAAACCCTTGGAAGCGAGTAACCCGGTGATGAAATCCATCGATACATCTTCCCAAACTGCCGTGGGAGTTGGTAAAGGTTGCAATAACCCTCCTGTGACCTGTGTAGAGTACTTAGTCTGTTGACACACGAGACAATTCCAAATAAATTCTTCAACCGACTTCCGCATTCCCTTCCAATAAAATAAAGCCGACAACCCCACCAACATTTTCTTGGTACCATCATGCCCAACACTCGGCGTGTTGTGGAATTCTACTAGCAACAAATCCTTGAGTTTAGACTCGACCCCAATATAATAGCGACCTTGATATAGCAGCAGTCCTTGCTCACGACGGAACCCAACCAGATGTTCACCTCGGTCCAGACACTGATGTAAGTGACGCAACTCTTCCAAGGACTCATTCTCTCGTCGTAAATCGTTAATCAACCCTATTAACGGTTGAATTATAGACATGGATGCCGCAGTGACTTCTTCTTCATCACCCCGTACATCCTTAACAAGGCATCCGCCACCTGGTTCGATACGCCGGGTTTGTACTTAATAACAAAATCAAAACCCATGAGTTTCCGTACATATTTTTGTTGAAGATGTGTCTGAATAACATGTTGCATGAGTTCCTTAATACTCTTGTGATCCGTGCGAATCGTAAAGCGGTGTCTAACCAAATATTGTCGCCATTTGTAGACCGCCTCCATGATAGCAAACAATTCCTTCTGATACGTAGCAGCGACATGCATACGCAGCCTGAGCTTACGGCTAAAAAAACTAATCGGCTGACCATTTTGTAATAACATAGCCCCAATACCTTCTGACGACGCATTCGCTTCAACAAACAAAGATATCATCAAAATTTAGAAGGCCTAGGATTGGCGCTCGAGATAATTGATACTTGAGGGCATCAAAAGCCGCGGCCTCCACTTCTTCCCACTTAAACTCATTTTTTGAAGTAAGCTTGACAATGGCACCGCAACCGAAGCATAATCCTTAATAAACCGCCGATAATATCCCGCAAGCCCCAAGAACCCTCTTACTTGTCGCTGCGTCTTGGTTGTTGGCCACTCTTATTGCAGTGGCCTTCTTAGGGTCCAACTCAACCCCTTGACCTGAGATAATGTGCCGTAAGTACTCGAGTGTCGTGACTCCAAAAACATATTTGGACGGCTTAACATAGAATTGATGATCCTGTAAACATTGAAAAACACATTGCAGATGTTCCAAGTGCGCTGTAAGAGTGGCACTATAAACCAATATATCATCAAAAAACAATCACAAATTTACGGAAGTATGGAGATAATAACCGGTCCATAGTCGCTTGGAAAGTAGACGGAGCATTGGTGAGTCCAAACGGCATTACTAAAAACTCATAATGTCCGTCATGTGTCCGAAAAGCGGTCTTGTACACATCCCGTTCGTGCACACGTATTTGATGCTATCCAGCCCGCAAGTCAAGTTTAGTAAATATCACCGCACCCTTAACTCATTGTACATCTCATCCTTTGTCGGAATTGGAAACTTATCTTTGACTATAGCCGCGTTTAATGCCCGATAATCTACACAAAAATGGTAACTTCCATTCTTCTTTTTCACTAACAACACAGGTGATGAAAAGGGGCTACGACAAAATTGGATGATTCCTTGACTTAACATCTCATTAACCAATTTTTCCATGTCATTTTTTTGGTAATAAGGATAGCGGTACGGTCGAACATTCACGGGTTTGGTACTAGGTAACAAATAAATACGGTGATCAATAAGACTGTGTCGAGGTAAAGAGGTGAGAACCTAAAAGAGCGACTCAAAACGCGTGATGAGCTGGTTTATATCCGGATGTGTTATTACGTCCGTCACCTGCTGATCCTCGGTCCCCGCTTCCGCCCTTGTAATGGCTTATAGCTCGTACACCCAATAAATGTCGTCTGTGTCTAGTAATGCTTGCATATTAAGCAAACTGATTGGTTTCATCCGAAGTGACACGTCTCCCTGAAGCGTGTGCGCGACACCCTCAAGTGTGAATTCCATTGTTTGCTGCGCATAATCATGGGTCACTTAACCTAATTTTTGTAGCCATTGTATGCCCAACACAACATCCGACCCTTTCATAGGAAGTACGTACAAATCAACCTCCATGGATAACCCTTGCATTTATATCACGACTTTAGAGCAAATATTTTCACATAACAACACTCCCGATGTAAACTTTGAAAGGTTTAGTAGTGGAAATGGCTAGCTTCATCCGTTCGACCACGCCCAGTTGCACAATATTATGGGTACTCCCATTATCAATAAGCACATGAACATTACCCGTACCAACCATTCCCCATAACTAGAGAGATCGAGGACTCCCGTGCCCCACCAAAGAATTTAGAAAGGAGATATCCCCACTCTCCAAAGCCTTATCTTGGCCCGCTGGAGTATCCTGAACCGCATCTTCATCTTCATCCACCATAAGCAACAAGAATTTACCAGGGAATTTATGACCTCAGACCCATTTATTATCACAATTAAAACACAACCCTTTACTAAGGCATTTTTGGCGTTCGGCTGGCGAAATCCACTTAATGGCAAGGGGTGTAGAACCTGTGTTAGGGACCGTTTTAGGCTGTGAAGGTAACGAAGCCGTCTTAACCCGCTCATGTGGTGGTAGAGTAACTCATGATATGGCCGATTTCTAGAAGTGGCCGCTACTACTACTGCTGGCGACCTTACTATTGGTTGATACTCACAATTGCTCTTTGAAGCGTGCCTCCGTGACGCGTGCTAAAGAAAACGCATTGCCAAGGTTCGTTGGTTTAGCTACTAACAATTCGCGTTGTATTGTTGGTTTAAGACCCAAGATATAGAATGATATCTACAGCTTTTCCAGAATCTCCGTTACTCGATTCATAAGCTTTTTAAACTCGCTCTGATATTGCGCCACTATACCCGTTTGCAATAGCTTGGAAAGAGCGCCCTGCGGGTCCTCGTACTTGCAAGGTCCAAAACGATTACAAACACTCTCCAAAAATCCCTCCCAGTCAGTAATCAGTTTATTACGCGACATCCAACGAAACCATTTGGCAACAACCCCTTCGAGATTAAATCCCACAAATTTGAGTCGCCGATCAGCTGCTGTTTCGAGAAGGTCAAAATACTCATTAATGGAGAAAATCCAGCTATCAGGATCAGAACCATTAAACGTTGGCACATCTAAACGCATAGATTTCGGTATCTCGGTTCCTGCATCACCGCCTTCTCCATGCCGATTATGCCCTAAACTCTTAATCGCTTGCAACTCCACATGTAACACAGCTAACTGCGAGTGTAGCTTAGCGTAGATCGCATCAGTTTGGTCCTTCAATAGCCTACATGCTGCTTGTTCGTCCATTAGCAATGAAAGCACCAGTTGATACGCTTGGTATTGATAGTTTTGTACGCTTCAAGCGTATGTGGGCTCCCTAAGAATTGAGAAGAAGAAAAGAGAATTTATTTGACTTTAAACTTGATTCTTTCATTTCATTCTTAATATTCGAGTATTTATACTAGTTGGGGAATCCCAAACTGACGCAAATGCTTATCCTAACTTGACTCAAACACTTATCCCTAATAATAATAATAATGACTTGACGACATAATCCTAACACAACTCGAATTACACTCAATGACAAAATAAGATAATTATCCGATGACATAATCCTTATGCCATAACGGAACAGACGTGACCCTCTTGGGCCGCCCTTCCTCCTCCTCAACGTCAGGAGTTAGTCCTTCTTCCTCAACAACAGTAGGCGTAACAGTCTCATCGAATTCCATGCAGTTTTGTCATTAAGATGCAATTAGCTTGGTTTTCTCCTTTTGCTTCTTTATCATTTACACCAACGAGGAAGTCATACACTTCAGCATCCCCTAGAATCCCAGATTCTTGTTGTTTAGTCACCAATACCCTTGATGAGGTGTCATTTTATACACTTTTTCGGGGTCATTTAACCCCCAAAACCATGCAAATATCCTCAAATATTATACTTAATCGTTTCTTTTTGTTATTTTAGCATTTGGGAAGCATTGGAAGAAGAAACACGTAACTTTGGCTCGATTTAGGAAAAAATGGGACAAGAATGCAACTCTATAAGATTTTGATGCAGCTTTGGATTTACAGTGCGTGGAAACAGCATCGCAATTCCCTATGACGCCGTCAAAGGTTGAAGGCGACGACGCCACAATCTTTTGTGACGACGTCAAGGTAACCGACTTAAAAAAGCCCACAGAAGATTCGGCGGGTTGACAACATCGCGATTTCTAAGGGACGATGTCACGATCTTAACTCTATATATACAAACCCTATTTTTCATATTTTAAGGAGGAAAAACATAGAGTATCTTTGTAGCAGCTATTGTGGTCGGCTTTTAGGGTTTCCAAACCCTTTTGTACTCACTCATACTCCATATTTAATTGAAGTGAAGTTCCTTTACCCTTTTAATCATTCAATATGTCTATGTGTTGTTTGATTAATTGTTCTTCGCTTTCAGTTAACATGCTTGGCTAAATTTAATTGTGCTTGCTTATGATTGCATGAAACCTAGTTGTTAGATCTTTTGTTATTGCTTCTTGTTAATGATGTGCGCGTTAGGCTTTAGAAAACTAGCTATTTGATTGCATAGTGAAGACGTCTAGGGAAACGCGGCTAGGTTAGAGGAAACCTGTGATTAGATCTTCATATCTAGATCACCTTTAAGTGGATTTCGAGTTAAGTGTTTGAATTAATAAATACTTACACATTACATTACGAGGGTGACAGGCAATAAAATCTAAGAAGACAACTAGGGAGTAGTGCATGATTAGGTAAACACGTTTGTTTAACTATACGAGTTTTTCCCATCACTTTTACTTTTCTTGCACAATTAGGAGTAGTTTAATTTAGTAGTTTAATCAACCCCCTCTTAAAACTTGAGATTTACCTGCTTTTAAAAAAATATAAAAATACAAAAATAATCTTCCTTCAACCCTTGGACCTTAGTGAACATACGATTCGAGCCTACCCAAACTATTCCCCTAGAGAACGATAATAACCCCCCAAGTCTCGCCTATACTACACTACAACGGTTGGGTACACTGCCTAGGAGGGTTGTAAAACTTCTGCGTTGCAACCCACCGCATCAAGTTTTTGGCGCCGCTGCCAGGGAATAGTCTAGGTTTCGGATTTTTTTATCTAGCTTAGGTCTACTCACAAGATTCCTATCAAGTGAGATTTTCTTTTTTCTTTTTAGTGTAGCTTTCTCGTAGTCTATCTTTTCTTCGTTCCCTTTATTTTGTAAACCTTCCTTTTCGTTAACCATCATGGGAGACGAAAATCCACCTCGTACTTTAGGATATTATTCCCGACCAAGCCACGAGGGCTATTGAAACACCATTGAACTCCTCGACGGGAACAATGTGGTCCATTTGTAATTCGACACCATCCGGTTGGTGCAAAATGGATGTGCATTCCACGAACTCCGGTCTGAAGACCCAAATCAATATCTTAAGGATTTTCTAAAACTTATGGGCTCACTTGACCTTAATGTTGAAAATAGGGAAAGGACACGACTGCATGTATTTCAATTTTCCCCCCGTGATCAAGCTAGCAATTGGCTTGAACGTCTACCCGCGAGATCCATCTCCACTTGGGAAACTACCTGTTTCCTTGCTTAGTTTTTCCCACCAGGAAGAACTACCAAACTTAGAAATGACATCTTGATGTTCCAACAACATCATGGTGAATCTCTTTCTGAAGCATGGACTCGTTTCAAGGACTTACTTCAAAAATTCCCTCATCATGGCATAGATCTTTGGCTCAAAATCCAAATTTTCTATGATCATATCTCCTTTCTTCTTAAGCGCAAAATTGACCACGCCGCCGGTGGCAAGCTTCATGACAAGAATGCCGAAGAATCTTGGGAAATTATAAAGAATCTCGCTCTCTATGACCATGAAATTGGGATGAACCAAGGGACATCGCTAAACCGGTCAAGGTAATCTCTTTGCCCCAAGATGTACCAAAAATATCCGACTGACGACTTCTGGAGCTTGAAGACCAGATTAGTTACCTACTAAAAGGGCCAAAAACAACACCTAGAACAAGCTTAACACAACCTTCCTAAGCATGCACTAACATGGTTTCTTCTACCCAACGCACGCAAAACTTTACCGAACCACCAAAGCAAAATTCATTCACTTTTAAACAACGTGCTTACCCGGAACTTCAACAACGAACACTCGAGCCCAGTTTTGAAGCACGAGTGCAAAATTATATGGAGGCATACACTGAAAGGATGGAAAGGTTCGAGGAAGCTATTTATAAATAAAGAGAGGAATTAGCGAAAGAATGACGGAGATGATTAGTCTTTTAAAAGGACTTACAAAAGGGAAGTCACCGGAAAAAGTGTTAGTTAGAGAAGAAGTTAGTAAACCCGTCACTAAATACGTCAACGCTATATCCCTTGTTAGAATAAAAAGCGATAAGGATAAGGGGAGTGACAAAATTGTCGATAAGAACATTGTAGAGCCTATTGAACTAGTGGATAAAAAAGAGGCAATGGACGATGAAAAGGATAATGAGTCGCATGGAAGTAAGAATAAGGACTCAACTAGGTGGGGGAAGCACGTGGATAGACTAATGGAGATGCCTAGGTCACAACCTATAGGATATTATCTTAAGAATAAAATCAATAAGAAAACAACTGAGGGTCTTGTAAATAACCATAAGTACAACGATTCTTTACTAGCCACACGCTAAGGTAAAATGGATAATGAAACCTATAATTCGCTACTCGCTGGGCCCATGTACAACGTAATTCTCAAAAAGAAGTTAGCTAAGAAAGATGGAAGAGGAGGCAATTTTGTGATACCCTGTAGCATAGGAAGATTAAAATTTTTTGAACGCCTTAGCCGACCAAGGATCCGATGTTAATATCATGCCCTTATCCATCTATAACATGTTAACTAACGAAAAGCCTGTAGGAACCAACATTAGACTTTCTCTAATTAACCACTCATATATATACCCCTTAGGAATAACAAAGGACATATTAATTGATGTAGCTGGCTTTGTGTACCCCGTGGATTTTGTTATCTTAGACATAAAGGAAGATGAATGCATGCCCCTAATTCTAGGAACACCATTCTTAACCACAGCTAAGGCCGAGATTAAATTCGATAAAGGATCAATGACCATAAAAGCTGGCAGGTACAAGATAAGATTCGTTAGGACCTATGAATTCCCTAGTAAAATCAAGGAGAAAATCAAAAGAGACCTAGATCCCATAATCCCTACAAATCACGTGAATAGGAGAATTTTAAAATGAGAGGAAAGAATAAAAAATCACCAAGAAGATGAAATGGGATTCAAAAAATGGAGAAGTAAGGTGTTTAATGATAAACACCTTATTGGACATAACTTCTTCATCTATGTGTTTAAGAATGATGGTAGTGATACAAATGAAGGAGGAGTCACGTAAGGAGAGTGACTCCGAGTCTAGCTAGAAGACTCGTTAATAAAGAAAAACGTTTATTGAGAGGCAACCCAATCTTTAATTTTATGCAGTTTAGGAGTGTCGTGTGTTTTTAATTTTTATTATTTGTCTTATATGTGATAATGCTTTGTTTTGTCTTTAACTTCGTCTTAATTGCAATCAAAGGTATTTTACATAAATAAGTGTAGGGGAAAACATCTGGTTTTTAAGAACCATTTTAAATATGTAAAATAGATAGTTTAAGTTAAAATCACACTTTTATCTTTTATTTGCTTGTTTTGAGTCATATGTTTGTACTAACCGTTTTTGTTGCCTATGCAGTAAATTTTTTCTAGAAAATCATTAATAGGATATGTTTGCAGAAATTTTTCTAGAAAACGAAGAAATAAAATTTCACAGTGTGTGGAGACGGCGTCAAGATTAAATTCTGACAATGTCTCCACTGTAGCAAAAGGAATTTTTGTTTTTTCAATTTTTGAAAAGTTATTTTTGTTTAATTTCCAGAATTTTTAATTTTCTAAATTTTTGCAGAAAGCCATGATTACATTAGTACTAACATTCTATCTTTATTGCTTTCTTAGGATGTTAATTTATGATTAATAGGGTTGTATACTATTTCTTGTCGATTTTACTCTTGGTGTAGTTGTCTTTGTCTTTGATTCACATATTATATTAGACGAGGAGAGTCCGGAAGCTCTTATGATTTTCACTTGGACGATTCTTGGATGACGATTTAGTCGTTTTATCTTGTTTCTTCTCTGATATTGAGTAAACCAGGGGAATATTAGTTTCTCCCGCCTTTTATTTATTTTCCCTTTTCTTGTTTTTTGGGCACTCATAGAACATTGGGGACAATGTTCAAAATAAGTGTAGGGGTAATAAACGTCTTAGAAACTATTCTTTCATTTGCATTTGCTTTGTCTTTAAAATGATGCGTAATATACCGAAACATAGTCTTGGACGATGATTTTAGCCCAAATTAATTTTTTGATGGCATATATCGGTAAAACTGTAGTATTAGAAGCGTCTCATGGATAAGAGTTATATGACTAGCACAAAAACCCTACCACTTAAAAAATTCCACCCCAAAACTGTAAGGTTCGCCCCTAGATCTTTAGGAATAAAAGCATTCATTTTTAATGCTTATGAGAGTGTACCGATAGTATTATAGATTCTAGAACTTGCTTTAGCGATTCATCTCGAGACTTATAGTGAGATCGCATTCGTGTGATTAGGATTTGCTTAGTGATAAAAGGCATTAGTATAACCCTTGTTTTTAGCCCGTATTTGTTATGGTTCTGATGATCTCCTCGATCATATAACTACCCCCACACCTTTGCTTCACACTCATTTTTAGTGCAAGATACCCCTAGTATACCCCTCTAAGCCTATCCTTTTCGTTCTCTTCTATTAAGTATTTCGGGACGACCGAAAGGGGATTTCTTTGGATGAAGGAATTCTTGAATAGACTATTTCGGATTATTTAGTAGTTGAGATTTATTTACACTCCACCAAAAATGTTACACCCAAATTGCCTTAGCCTTCCTTATATATACTCATTTTTAGTACATTATTGTTACCACATGTGTTTAACCCTAGTTAATTATTTACTTGATTACATGGCTGCTAAGTCGAGTCTATTGTTAGTGTATACAGTTTTGGGACGATTGGGATTGATGGTAGTTTTTATTATACGAAGAAATGGGGAAGAAAAGTTAAGTCATGACCCCCATATAGGGGTGTTATCGGGTCATGTCGGGTCAGGTTGAGTCGGGTTTTGATTTTTAAAAACTCACCCGTAACCCGACCCGATAAGAGATCGGGTTATCGGGTTCGGGTTGTATTCGGGTCGGGTTGTGTCGGGTCGGGTGAGTCGGGTTATCGGGTGCTATTACAAATGAGCCAATAAATTACTACTTTGATCAAACAAATTAATAATTCATATTAAAATGAGTAAATCTCATTTTTCTATCAACAATTGTATCCGACCAAACATAATAAAATTTTAGCAAGCCTCATTTTATTTTACTAGTACTACTGATGTTGAATTGTTCGAGTAACATTTATTCACTTTGACCATCTAAATTAAACCAGATTTAAACTAGACAAAAGGCAAACCCAAACTCATACACTCCCTGCTGCAAGGCTTCCACAATATATTACGTAGCAAAATTTATTAATATGGCAAAATATAATAAGTAGTAGTAACTGATATGTACTATTTCTTTTGGCAAAATTTACAGCAAACATTATATCAGCTCATAAGCAAAGTTAACTAGAAACAATGATGACTCGTAACATGGTATCAAATCAATGACTATATATGTAGCAAAATTTATTAATACAACCATTAAAATGGTAGGACAAGAAATACCAAAAAAGACCATTGACAAGCCATTAAAACTTAAAAGTCAAAGTGGAAATGAAATAGGAAAGAGTATTACGAAGCAACAGATACAAAAGCAACAAATACAAAGCATGGACTACAAAAGCAAAACATGTGCTGCAGTAGTTAAATATATGTCAAAACTACGTACAATGCATGTATTTAGCTTCTAAAAAGTATTACTGAAAAAATAAAAAACTTATTATCGGGTCTTATCGGGTTGACCCGATAACCTGATAGCATTATTTATTAAACCCGAATCCGACCCGATAA
>BQNB010063146.1:0-35799 GCA_026074375.1 Tanacetum coccineum
TGTTTTTCAGCTTTTTAATTTTTGAGCACAAGCTCATTAGGAGCTATTCTCCATCTGTTTTAACTTTGTTTTGAATTTTGAGCTTATTTTAAGTTTGCTTAATAGCCCTTTTAAAACTAAAAGTAGCCAAAGTCAGTGTATGCTGTTTTCACAAGCCCTTTTCTTGGCTAATTTGATTTTCAAACTTTATTCTTTTTTATGATTTTAGAAGGCCTTAAGCCCCTCTTTAAGCTAGTGCATGCCCTTAAGCCATAAGGTTCTATTTAGGTGCTTAATTTTAAGCCTAAAAGCTGTCCCCAGGCTGTGTGTGATGCAGTGTGTGCCTTTTAGCTTATTTGATTTTTAGTGCTTATGAGCCTGCTTTTCTTTGCTTATCTTTAGTTTTCCTTGCTTATTAGGTGTTAGTTATTGTCTGAGTTTGCTTATTTTTGTTTTTCCTTTGCTTATTTTGCCCCTATAAGCCAACAGTTTAGTTAAAATGAGCCCTTAGCTTAAAAAGTTAATACTGCCATCTGTTTGTGCTTATTTCCCCAGCTTATTGTGAGTTTTGAAAAAAGTTCCTTTTTTAAATTTGCTTAATTTTGTGTCATTTATAAGTTTTAGAAAAAAAAGAAAAAAAAGTTATTATAAAAAGAGAGAGGCCCAGGCTCGAACCCTGGGCCTCCCCCTTTATAACAAACGTCCCACACTCACACCCTCATAACCTTTGTGCTTCAATAGCTCATCCAGCTATTGTTGCACAATTAATTCTCTTATACCTTTTTTTAGCCCATAAGCCCATAAGCTGTTTTTGGCTTAATTCGTGGCTTAATTGATAAGCTGGGACCTCCAGCTTATTTTTCATAGATCCATCTTTCTTTTAGCTACTTTCCTTAATTTTTTGAGATTTTTCCCATTTCGTTTTCTATTTTTTATCATTTATTTTCTTTAAATCTGTTTTTTAATTATTAAAAATTAAATAAAAATCAAAAAAATATTTTTCTTTTTTAGAAAATTTTATTTTGTCATATTACACTTAGGAAAAATAGGAAAACTTTCGTAGGGTCATTTTTGCACATTTTGAGTTTTTAAAGCACGGGTCTCGGGCCCAGTTTTCGTTTTCTTCGTTTTTAACACTTTTAAGCTTCCGTTTTAGAATTTTCTTTCATTTTTCTTTTAACTTAGTTATTTTAAATTATAAAAACTTTAAAACATCATTTAGGGTTTAGTTTTTGATAATTTAGTTTTCTTTAACTCGCGTTTTTACTTTCCCGTCTACGTTTTAGGTTTAAATCATTTTAGCTTTCGTTTTTAGGATTTCCTTAATCGTTTTTGCATTTTAATTAGAAAAACCAAATCCAAATCTTTTTTTTCATTCAAACATCAAATATCAAACCGACTCTTGACTTTCCAATTCACTCCTCGTTGGGACTACGACCCGGGAACATCATATACTACTTCCGATTTCATTGGTTTTGTGGATTTTGATCCTTGTTATATATTTATATTTATATATTTACAAAAGGGTGAATAAATCCGTAAATCATGTCCCGGACGAGGGGGAGCATACATCAAGGGGGAGTCTTGATATCGTCGATTTCTTTCTTCCTACGACTACTCGACGATTATCCTTTTTGAATTCAACAAAAAGGGGGAGAAATGGAACAAAACTCTTTAATAATTTTGTAACTTTTAATTTTATACAAAATGAGTTTATATTTTGTCATCATCAAAAAGGGGGAGATTGTTAATACAAATAGTGTTTAAAAACGTTATTTATATTTTTTGACCTCTCAACGTTATGATAATAACAAAATGTAAAAACGTTTACGAAAAAATTAAACGTTTATAAATTATTAATCGTAAAATTCCATTTCTAAGATTAGAATCACTTAAGGTATGAATAAACAAATCATTAACCATGATTAGTGATCAAGAAAATATTTTTCTCTTATCTATTACATTTTTACAAAAGAATTTCACAAAATTAATTATAAAAAATATTTTCTAATTAAAAGAAAAGTTTTATTAAAAACTTAAAATTTCAAAATTTCCCTCCAAAACAGAAGTTTCTATACCAAATACAACCTTCCCCACAAAAAGACAAAAAAAAGGAGCGTAGTCTACTGGCATCCCCCTTATAGGCCTGGCGGCCCCCTCATATATCTGGGACCGCCGGGACCGCCGCCAGTGACCGTTGGATTTTCCTACCTATAAATACTGCTCTATTTCTTGCAGAAAATTAGACCTCTTTGCACGAATTTTTTCACACTTCTTTCTCTCTCTAAAAACCTTCTTTTTCTCACTAAATATCTTGATCACTAACATCTCTTGATCTTGTTTCAAGTGATCTAATCTCTTCTTCTCATCTCTTTCCTCTCATTCAAGTGCAAGAGAAGAACACTCATATTCGCCAAGAAATGAAGTGTTGATTAGTGATCTCTTCTCCTTTCTTCTAAGTATCAAATCTATATTGTCATTATCTTGTATATTTATGTGATTTGGATATTGTGTAAATCCGATAATGTAGATCTAGTGATCGTGTATTGATTTTGAAGTGGTAGATTGGTTCTAGCTAAGATTAGGACTCGACATTTAGCTTAGTGTCGAAAAATAACATAAGCGACGTGTAAACGGTTTTCTCCGCCTGAAGGGAGCTTGTTAACATAGTGAAATCTCAAGTAGGATACTCGGGGAGTGGAGTAGGGTGAAGAATAGCTTCGTAGCTGAACCACTATAAATCTTGGTGTCTTGGTTTGATTGTTCCTTCTCTCATCTCTTTATATTGTTGTGATTGTTATTTTCCATTAGTTTAGATATTTACTTGATTGATTCATATTGTTGGTTGGTTAAACATAATACTTGAATCTAAGTATTTTGAAAGCAAAGTTTTTTAAACAAAAACAAACCTGTAAACTATTCAACCCCCCTTCTAGTTTCCACAATTGGTATCAGAAGCCAAGGTCACTCAAGATTTTTAAAATATATTGTATTTTAAAGCTTGGATCGATCTATGGATTCAGACAAATATCTAGAAGGGCAGTCCATGCAAAGACCACCACTTTTTGAAAGTGGTAGTTTTATTTTTTGGAAAAATAGATTTGACACATATGTTATATCAAAAGATCTAGATCTTTGGCATGTTATTACCAACGGTGATTTTTAACCTATTGTACAAAATTCAGAAACCAAATTAGATAAGGTTATCCCTTTTGATAAATAAACCAATGATCTTAAAAAGAGACTTGCGAAAAATAACGAAGCTAAAATGGTTATTTATAATGCTTCGCCTAGAAAAGAATATGAAAGAATTTTCATGTGTAACATGGCAAAAGAAATTTGGAAAAGTTTGTTAATCACCCATCAAAGTAATAATCAAGTCAAATGTAATAAGATCGACCTTTTGGTTCAACAATATGAACAATTCATCATTTCCGAAGACGAAACTATAGATAGTGCTTTTGCTAGATTTAACACTATTATTACTAGTCTAAAAGCTCTTGATGAAGGCAATTCTAGCAAGAATTATGTTAGGAAGTTTCTTAGGGCTCTACATCTTAAATGGAGAGCAAAGGTCATGGCAATTGAAGAGTCAAAAGACTTAACGTCACTATCTCTTGATGAACTTATCGGGAACCTTAAAGTTTATGAAATGATCATCAAGAAAGATTCCGAAATAGTCAAAGCAAAAGTTAAAAGGAAATCTCTTGCTTTAAAGTCTAAGAAAGAATCTAGTGATGAAGAGTATTTAACTTTCAGAAGTGAAGACGAAGAGTATGCCACGTCGGTAAGAGACTTCAAGAAGTTCTTTAAGAGAAGAGGTAGATTCATGAGACAACCTCGAAACGACAAAAAGACATTCCAAAGAAGCCGTGATGACAAGAACGGTAAAAGTGATAGAAAATGATTTAGATGCGGCGACCGAATCATCTTATTGTAGAATGTCCAAAACCACCGAAAGACAAGAACCAAAGAGCTTTTGTCGGAGGTTCTTGGAGTGACAGCGGTGAAGAAGATGATGAGAAGGTCAAAAACAAAACGTGTCTCGTAGCTCAAGCATCAAGTGAGGTATGTTCCGAATCCTCTTATTTTAGTGATGAGAACTCGTCAACAAATGATTTAGTATTGGATTATGAATATGATAAACTGTGCAAAATGAGTTTAAAGATAATCACTAAAAATAAAAGATTAAAAGCCACTAGAAATAGTTTAGAAAAAGAACTTAGTATTCTAAAGTAAAAAGTGTCTACACTCGCAGAAATAAAACATAGGAGGTTCGACTCTCGAAAGTGTAAAATGTTCATATGCTTAAAAGTGAAATAAAAGTTTAAAGGGAAGCTTTAAACTAACCAAGTTTGAAAAGATGCACACATTGCTTAAATGAAATGTTAAATGATCAAAAACCCTCGGTGATAAGTTAGGTTTAGGGTTTAATTTATTTGAAGCATCATCTAGTGGAACTAGGAAATAAATTGTTGAAAGATCAGAAAAAAGAGTTTTCTGCTGGAGGTCCCTAAATATGGGCGCCCCCTTCGTATGTAGGCGGGCCCTCAAAGCAAATTTATGGTGACGACGCCAGCAGCTACGACTGGATCTGAGAAAAGTGTATCTTTATCATAAATCTATTTTGGGGTCCTGACCAAAACCACATAATAGTAAACAATGTCAAAGTTCCCGTTGCTAGTGATAATAAAGTTAAACAATTTTATAAGCCATTGTCAAAAACCTGACGTGGATTTCCCAAACCTATTTTAGATTATAAAAAAACTTACACCACCTAGATGTGTCATCATAATTATCCCTCACCTACAGACACCGCAACCAAAAAGGAAATCATTGGACGACAAAATTAACCTAATGGCATTTCTGTAATAGGAATAATTTTCACGTCAAGTTCATGCCATGGGAATTGTATCTTCCACTTCCCAATCCTACCCAATCTGCATCAAATGCAAGGATGTTAAGCTCTAACAAACTTTGGACCAGGGAGATATTAAGGTACCAAATGTTTGAGGTATTTACCTTTTATAAATGATATAGCTTGGCAGTCGTCTTGGACTGTGAGTGGATTAAGGATAGCGGTTGCTCCAAAAACTTGTTAGGTAATGAATGTACTTCTCCAAGATACAAAGGCATAAAACAGGGTAATGTTATTTTTGGTAGCAATCTTCACTGTAACATCATTGGAAAAAGTACGATTTCGAATGACTCTCTCAAAATAGATAATGTAGAACAAGTAGATAACTTAATATTTAACTTGCTAAGTATATGACAAATATTTGATAATAAGTGTAGAGTAACTTTCTCTGAACATGATAGTGAAATCACTAAGGATGGTAAGGTTATAGGTAGAGGTATTAGGAATACTCGTCACGACCGAGCAATTGAGCGAATTAGTTACATGTTACCACATAGATTAGTTGAGTGATTTGAGTGTTTTCATCTTCCTATTTCGTGAGGTGTTTGGTTGTGTACTTGTAATAGATCGAATAAATGCTTTAACGGAAAATATCCTTAGGGATACATTTTTATAAACTTCTAAAGGCTACTTGAGGACAAGTAGGATTCAAGTGGGGGGATATTTGATGACATCAAATAACGTCTATTTTATAGCATCATTTATCCCATGTTATTAACCCATTTTGTATAGTTATTGCAAAGAATTGTTACTTAATCGTTTATATTTGAGAATTGCAGTAATTATGGAGTAATTGGTGAAAGTTAGCAAAAGGCGCGCATTCTGGAGCTTAAATGAAGATATTTTGAAGATTACTATTCTGAAGACCAATACGCCGTATCCATCAAAGAATATACGGCGTATCCGTGCCTGCACTCACCAAAGACCACAAAAGGATGAAGATCAATACGCCGTATCCAGAGAGACTCAATACGCCGTATTCAAGATATAGTATTTAAATATTTTGGAAGATATCAAGCGTGGTCCCTACTCCAAGAAATCCCCAATACGCCGTATCCAACACTTGGATACACCGTATCCAATCGACTTCCAGACCTTATAAATAGAAAACTCAAAAACGAGTTTTTAGTGTGCTAAATCATATTCTCGATACCTAAACCATAAAAGTCAATTTTTAGAGGAGAAAAAGAGCAAAAGAGGTCGAGCAGCATTATCAATTCCATAGGAGACAGCGTGCAATTGCATATACTTTAGTAATCGTTCAGTTTTTGGTATCATTCATTAACTCGGTTAGTTTACCTTGGCTAAATAATTGCTCTTGTATTTATTATGACGTTTGAAGGCTAATACCTTCGGGTATTAACCATTATTATAAAGATCTGAATGTTTAGTATTTGTTTATCTCGATTTCTTGATTTATCGTTGTATGCTTGTTTATGTTTATCAATTTATACTTGTTTACACGATTTTGTATGCGACCTATCATTCAACTAGATCTAGTAAAGCGGACCAAGTAGATCTAGAGTGTAGGATCCCGTTAACACTTCATAACATACAATCGATCAAGAAATCGGACTAGAAATGAGAAAGAGAGATGAGTTATTTAGAGAGAGAAAAAGGAGAGAGAAATGAGAGAGAAAAGAGAAAAGATATTATTAGATATTTTGAACAACTTTCAACAACTAACTTTTCCAAGTGGAAAAGTTCCTTATATACCCCGACACTTAAAAGTGACGCGCGAGATATTTAACTAGGACCCGGGCTCGGGTTTTGCTTGGGATTAAACCAGAAACATATACAATATTAGATTAACTATCGAGCCTCATTTCTTGTTCGATTTTCGTAGTTTAAATATATGAAGTGAAGTGTTAAACGGGATCCTACAATTGGCATCAGAGCAAAGGGTGGATTCATGGTCTGATTTGTGTGGTTAAATAAGCTCAAATTCGTGGCTTATTTTGTGAAAAAATACCCACGGCTCAATTTTTTTTTGGGTCTAATGGTTTGTTAATCTTGATCTTCACTTGTTCTACACATCAAAAGGTAAGAGTGCTTCAAATTTCGTGTGTTAAACAAGCTCCTAGCTCCTTTACATTATAATCAAACAAAGTAAGATTTCTTCGTGTAGAGTTGCATTCATTTTTGACGATCACAGAAGAAATAAATGTTATAGGATGTTAATCAATGGTATATATCCTTAGTATTGCATGTTAGTGCTTTGATATGTGGACTAGAAAAGCTTATTTGAGTGATTTTGTCAAATTCGACCTTGTGTTCATCGTGGAGGGTTGCTTATTTAATTATTTGTTCTTCACGGCGGTTTGACTAGCTAGGGGACAAGATCCATGATTTAAGGAAATAGTCAACAGCGGTTTGTTGACCACAGCGGCGAGTTGCTAAACGGCGAGTTGCTAAACGGCGAGTTGCTAACAGCGAGTTGCTAACAGCGAGTTGCTAACAGCGAGTTGCTAACAGCGAGTTGCTAACAGCGAGTTGCTAACAGCGAGTTGCTAAACAGCGAGTTGCTAAACAGCGAGTTGCTAAACAGCGATTTGAGTATTTTATTAGGGCAACGAGTTGTCAAAAAAAGCAGCAGTTTGATTATTTATTACACGGGCGTTTGCTATTACTACTAGCAGCGGTCTGATTATTTATTTATACACGGAGGTTTTGCTTACAATTTTCCAGACGACACCCTTTTAGCGACACTTTTTTTAACCGAAATATAGTTGAGTTTATTTGTAATTTTTTATATAGCACTTTATAAACATTATTTTTTAAATCGAATTCTAAAATTTGGTAATAGGGTAAAAAAAATTTCGGTCGATACTTTTTTAGCGAACTTTTTTCGGGAAAAATTAGTAAAATAAATAAAAAATTTATATGTATTTTTAGCTTATTTTACACCATATTTAGGATTTTGGTAATAAAGTAAAAAATAATTATTTTTCATAATCAAACTGCGGCTCGAATTCAAACAAATCATCATAACCATAAGCCAAAAACCATCAAACGGACTTAAATGCATTAATCATACAAGAAACTAACCTCAACAACAAGCGATTATTCATTCTACGATTTTCTCATTGTTTTGTGAATCCCATTAAATCATTTCTCGGTTTTTAACATGACGTGTAAAACCTAGTGAATGAGAATTGCCTTACATAACTACTCAACCAATTTCAATCACATCATATCCAATTAAGATCCAACAAAATCTTTCACACTTCATATTTCATAACTATTCATTCATCATGTCTACTCCAATTAACACGATCACTCAACAGGATAGGCCAAGATGCACAACAACTATCATGGCAGCTGATTTCAACAAGAGCGTCACGATGCTTGGACCTCAGGAAGATATTCTCTGTAGTGGCGTTGCGTTTTCTACGATACCTTGACCACTAAGTCGAATGGTGAATATCTGGGAAGTACATCTTGAAGGTCCATATACGCCCACGAGCGTACTCATTGCAGCTGTTGAAGCAGCAGAGAACATTCTACCAGTAGCTGCACATGAAGAAGCTGAGACAATACACAACATGACAACAGAGAACAAACTTTACTTTCAAGCTAAAAAGGAAGCTATTTTCTTGATTTTGACTGGTATTGGAGATGAAATTTACTCAACTGTTGATGCATGCAACACAGCTAAGGAGATGTGGACAGCCATTGAAAGGCTACAACAGGGTGAATCATTTAAACGTACAAGATGTAAAGGACCAATCTTTTTCTTGGAATTTAGGATGTTTATTCTCGAGATGGAGAATCCATGAGTCTTTTACTCAGGTTTTATAAACTGATGAATGAGTTGGACAAGGAACAACTTGCAAGTTTATCCAATTGCAATCGTGAATGTTCAATTTCTTCAAAAAACTTCAACCAGATAATGGTCAAGATTTGTGACGGTTGTCAAGCAGAGAGAGGAAATAGAACATAGGTCTCAATTACATAGGCTTGTTTGATCATTCTGAAGCAGTTTCAAAACAGAAGTTAATGATATACGTTTGAGAGATTAGCCCAGAAGTGCTCAAATCCGTTAGACTTTAGCGGCTGCTCAACCATATTTCAGATAACTACTATCAGGCACCAAAAACCTTTATGATCGAATGAACCTCATACATGCATCTCTTCCTCACGACAAAGTGAAACTACTAGTCACAAAGGCATGAGAGATCGCCCCAAACACAGTTACTCCTCAATCTGAGTCCGTTTCTGAGGAGACAGTGATCAGAAGACAGCTCGGGGATAAGGTATGCAAAAGAATCTTGGCGCACTCTTGCTAAGTATTTCAAGAAGATGTACAAAAACCTACCAACAACAACTCGAACTTCTTTATACTCCAGGAACAAGACTGAAGATAACCAACCAAGGTTAACAACGTACATATCAGTCAGGGGCAGTTTTGGGAATAAAGGTCAATGACAGTTTGCTGGGGCTTGGGAAACTCAGTAGGCAGTCCTGAGGGGTTGTTCTTTTTATCTGTTTTTGTGTCAAGGTAGTGCAACCAAAATCGGGATACAGTGCTTTAACTGCAAGGGGATTAGACAATATGCCTGGGAATGCAGGAAGGCAAAGCGGGGGTAAGACTACGCATATCCGCAAGGAGATGATGATGATGTCGCAAACTAAGCTGTTCAAGTGTTCCACGTCAAGCTTGAGCAAGTGAATGCGCTAGAAGACACGTATGAAGAGATTGTCATGAACATGATTAGAAGCACATTAAGTTTACATGGCAATAGATTTCAGGAGGTCTCACCTGGAAGAATCCAGTTCTACTAGTCAGCCATTAGAATAGGTTACAAAACCCATGATGAAAAATGAAGTGTTTGCCAAATGGAGATGGACATTTGAGCAATGAATCCATTAAACGGTACACATATGTTTTGGAGAAGTTTGATAGCAATGTCATTTCCTGATTCATCAATACATGTTCTAATGTATATCAGGTTGATCAAAATGCGGCTGACTGAATGTGTTGATGAGCGTGTTGCGCTTGCTAACTTAATTGTAATTTGACTCTTGATATGGAGGAAAACAAAAATGGTATTGAAGCAATTAAAGAAAGCAAAATGCATCTTTATCTCAAGAAACTGAAGGAGTGCAAAACTAACCCGAGATGAGACTGGTAGGGCTCTAGGGGAGGCTTACGAGCGTCAGGTAGTTGTCTGATTGACTTCAGACCAAACAGACTGAGCTGGAAGTACACGACCCTTAATGAAATTACGATGACGATGTGATTATAAAATACTCTTCAAAACCAAGTTTGTAAACGAAATCTTAGGACTATTAGATCGTTTAAAGACATTGACATACAAGAGGGTTTAAAAACTAAAACTATGAAATTTTAGTTGTCAATCAGAACTCAATGAGCTAGATCAAAAAAAGGTGTTGTTAAACTTAGGTCACAATTTGAAAGGTCACTCAAAGAGAAAAGTAAGGTATTTCAGATTTTAAAGGTTTAAGGAAGGAAAAAGACATTGATCACGATGATTGAATTGGACAAAAACATATTAAAAGTTTTTAATGAAATTTTTTTAAACGCAATCAGTCAATTCAGGACCATTCAAACATGTTGGCACCCAATATATGCGCAACGTATTAAGGTAGATCCAACCTTTGACTAATCCAAAAGAACTTAGAGGGCTCAATCTGAAAAAGCCTCGTGTTGTATGAGATCCCATATGATAATTTGATTCCTCGCAAACAGATTTTGCCCTAATGGGAAGAGACCAGTGGACTCTTGAAAAGGAGAGTAGGTCGATAATTAGATAAAGGACAAAGTGAAACACTATGATTCACACATATCACGAACAGTCTTTATGAAACTTTCAAAACACCATCCAAAACCTATCTTTGATCAGTTGGATGCGCTAAAAGAAGTTATGAAGACAATGTGGAGGAAATACGTTTAATCAGAACAAAACAAAATCATTGCTAAAAATGTTGTCCTTTCTACCCTGTTTCTAAATCCATTAGTAAAAGTAGACCAGTTTATAACGAAATGAAAAACAACTTCAATCATTTTTAGAACAATTTGTGCTCAAACATTGGTCTTAATATAATAATAGTTGATTTCCTAACCCAACGCTAAAGAGTATGGAAGTTATGATTCAAAACGTTATTAATGCTCTTTAATACATAAAACTTATATGGGAACAGTCATTGGTTTTGTTTCATGAATAAAAGAGATAATTGCAGTGACGTTTAAGTACGTTAAATCCTTGAAGGAGATGAAAACATTGGAATCTGATATAAGGCTGATTTTTTCAAACATATAGGATCTAAAGCTTCTCATGAAGAGTATGTGTCTATGAGGTTACATGTTTCGGTATTTACATCTATCTGTCTGATTTTAATTGCTAATACTGAATTTACAATGCTTATATCATCAAAAAGTTAAAGAATGTGAATGTCTTGCACAAAGCTTGCTCGAAATAAACTGAATCTGAGTTAACAACGAAGTTCATAATAAGCTTTTAAAGAGGTTTTGCTAAACTTGAAAAAACAACTCGATTTCTCTTGAATTTCTTTACAAACATTGTAAAGAACAGATGAAAAAACAACACAGGGAAGTTTGCAAGAAAAGGCTTCAAATGTATTTGAAAAAGAACGGTGAACAATATCATGAAATAAGATTTGAAAGCTCAAATGCAAGAACATAGAACATGGTGATAAATGAGTTAATAGAAACTCATTATGGTAAACAAAAGGAGAGTCTTGGAAACTCAGTATTTGTTTGATAAACCTTATGTTGTTCGGACAACTACATGCTCAACGGAGATTCCAAAAAACCATCAGTTTTAGGGAAAAACCGACGCCTTTTTCAAATTTCTCCTGAATGAGAAGTTTTCAACGTAATAAGCTCGGTTATATAAAACTTAATTGCGTCGGTATGGTTGTTTAAACCAGTCACCTCAAAACATAATGTACCTCGGGAATAGAAACCAAAGCGTCGAAACACATGTGCTTTAAACGGAATGTATTTGAATTGCCTCCACCACAACACAAACTAGAACACCACAGTTGCCTCATGCTTCTAGGAATACTAATCCTCACATGTCTAAATCTTCAGGAGTAATTCACACTACTAGTGTTAGCAGACCACAGCTTAAGTGCTATCAAGTTAAAGATAAGGTCGTGCCAAACAATAGTCAAGTGAAGTTTCAAAAGAAGGAAGTAGAAGACCATCATAGGATTTCTAGTATTTCTAAGAAAACAAAGTCTGTAACTGCGTGTAATGACAGTTCAAACTCTAGAACTTCAAATGAAATGTTGTTTGTTGCTGAATGTGGAACATGTGTGTTTAATTCTAATCATGATATTGTGTTTCTCGATACAGAAAGACGTGAATGATATAAATAAGATAACAGAATGTGTGCCTCTTTAGTGCTAGTAAACCCAAGAGAAAAGCGAACAAATCTGTTGCAACACCCCATAGAAAAACAGTTGCTTCAGATACCACTATTACAGAATATCCAAGAGGTAATCTATAAGGAAAGTTGTATGATGAATACAAATAAGGATGGAAATGGTGGATAGCAAAGAGATGTCCTTCAAGGTTATACCTTGATCAAAAAAGCAACTTAGGACCAAAAAGATTTGGATACCTAAGATTAGGGTAGATGATGAATCAAACAAGTATATGTCACACTATAAACATGTCCTCTAGGTTACTAATGTCTTGAAGATATCAAATTCCTTAGGATCCAATTTGTCCAATGTTCCATCATCCTCTAATTCTCTTGCAGATTGTTCAATCTCATCCTCTTCATTGTTGACTCTGGGATGCACGACGAAGCACATGACGGGCAAAATCAGCGTTGTGTAATTGTTGTGGAGAAATTTACTGGGTATTGTTCGGTTTTGAAAATGAATCAGTTTGCTCCGATTCTTGGTTAGGAGATCTGATTCAAGGAATGTGATGATTCAAACGGTTTTATTATGTCGAACGGGGGGGGGGCCTCAATCATATATCTTTTCTCGGTTGGTCAATTCTGTGATGCTGATTTTGGAGGATTGCCTTTCAGGATAATCTACTTGTTTTGTGAGAGATCTTCAGTGAAACGATTTACAATCTGGTAATCGTGGATGGATCTGTCTCTACACAATTTCTCTTCAAGAAACAACTTCAAACAACTCCGCATCTGTGTCATGGCCTAAAGCTTCCACACAACTCAAGCATGTGTTTGCACTGAAGGCTTTCTTATCTTAACTTCGATGTACATTCACCTTACTCTCAAAGAAAGAGGTTGTGAATGGCTTACCTAAGTTAAAAATATGTCAAGGATCAACTTTGTTCATTTTGTGATATGTGGGTAAAGCAAAGAAGGTTCATTCAGACAAAAGTCAATTCCTTGTTCCAGAGGAAGGAAAATTTGCTTCACATGGACTTGTGTGGTCCAATGCGCGTTGCAAGCATAAATGGGAAGAAGTATATTCTGGTGATTATTGATGACTATTCAAGATACACTTGGACTCTTTTTCTACGATCCAAGGATGAAACACCAGAAGTTCTCAAAGACTTTCTCACGATGATTCAACGCAATCTTCAAGCTCAAGTTCTTACTGTACGCACTGACAGAGGCACGGAGTTCCTGAACAAGACACTCCATGCTTATTTCAAAGAAGAAGGCATTAAACATCAGACTTCCATAGCTCGAACTCCTGAACAAAACGGCATTGTCGAAAGACGAAACCGCCTACACTTTGTTGAGGGCTGCTTCGAATGATGCTTTCAGCTTCTAAAGCTTCCATTATCATATTTGGGCTGAACAGTTGCAACCGAATGCAGACTCAGAAACAGTATCATCATCATATCCATCATGGAAAGACGGCATATCACATCATAAATGACAGGAAACCTTCAATAAAACATCTTCACATCTTTGGTTGCATTTGTTACATAACTACTTAATTTATCACATTAAGTCCTTGTTGTTTCATCTTTCTTCATTTATGCATATGTAGTTTTGTAATCATCAAATCTGATATCCCAACAATAATGCTGAAGAAATGGAATTTATTCGTACAAACAGATAACATATTTAAAAGAATATTGTTCGTACGTATGCCATTTATTTAAGCCCACTCATTTATAATTTGTCACTTACAAACAGAGGCGTCCCAATCCTTGTAACTGAGATCCCGAATTCACACAAACATGTATAGATCTAAAGAGATCTAGAGAGAGAAAGTTAGAGAGAGAGAATAGTTGAGAGAGAAATAAGGAAAACACACTAAAGAGTGTGTGTAAAATGAATAGATGCTTACCTCTTCCAAAGTTGGAAGAGGTATTTATAGTTCTTACAATACACCGGGTATTAGTACCCGGTTCAATACCGAAAGTCATACGTTTACCTATTAAACTACGAGCTATATTGAACAGTAAAATACATGGGGTGACCGAGTCTTTTTCTAATATCTAACAATCTCCCCCTAAGGGAGGTCACCCCTGAAAATACTAAACTTAAGCTCTTCAATCTTCAGATTGATCTTATGTATAGCTCGTAAACGTTTGATTTCATTGATCTGTATCTTGTGAATCTGAAGCAGTGAACTTTAGACTTTTAGGCTTTAGCTTGACTTGTATGTGATCTTTGAGCTTCTTTGAGATCATCATCCAATCATAATCTTTAATCATCATCATGTGATCTTTTGCCATCTTGTGAACTTGTGTCATTCGGAATGATATGCTCACACTTTTCTTGATCTTGAAAGCTTGAATATTCAGAGTTGCGGAAGCTTTAATAACAGATACTTGAGCTTTCATGATATCTTCGAATGAGTCGTTTGAGAATGAGCACGCGGTTATGAACTTGATTTTGTTGGAACACGGTATCTCCATCTCCATCTTTAAATGTTCCTGTAATAAAACAGTTAGCAATAAAGAGAAAATTGGTTTGTAAAAACAATCGATGCGATACTTTGCAAAAGAGTTTTGTAACACATCGAAAGTTTTATTTGTTTTCCAAAGTCCAATAACCGTCAATTCGTATACTGGAACAAGTTTGATTCATGTAGAATCGCACCGTTGTTGTTTTCCAGTTTTCACAAGTTTGATCCATTAAGGATCTCACAAGTCACCTACCATGAGCTTGTTTGAAGTTGGCTCAAGCAGGATTTCCATCTTCACTGTGAATACTTACGTATCACTCGGATGTTCTGGCAAAATCACAAGGATAATGCGTAGGACTCTTATGATAAAACTTGTAATCACAGTGTGTGAATAACAAGTAAATTGGAATTGTCCTAACGAGATTAATTGATGATCTCTTGGCTCTAGACTCAAAAGTGCGTTTTGATTTTAGTGATCGGAGGCTGGAGCTGACTGCCACCTTTTCAATACCGACTTACTCGGAGTGAGTGAGTCAGTAGATTACATGTTTAGTCTCCGTGAGAAATGAAACAGAAATCTTTTGAGAGATTCTGAGTGGCTTGGGAGGGTTGTGCATTGCATCACTGGGTCCATGATGTCACTTCAATGTCAGCAATCATTTTAGTGATTTTGACAGCATATGTATTGACCCGGTTTCTGCCTAAGTGTATGGAGGGCTTCTTTCTTTACACCCTTTATCCGTACAATTCTTTTTCATTCTTCAACCCCTTTAGTGCTTACCAAGATTTCATGACTAGAACCTTGTTGGGTTTATTCAAGTACTAGCTCCATCTCAGTCGGCACTATTCCCTTTTCCTCACATTTACTCCTTTTTATCATACCTAAGGACTTCTACACTAACTAGTGGATAGTCCCTGGGTAGATCCCTCCGGTTCTGGCAGGATCATGGGAACGAGTACCTAACCTTACCATCCTTATAACTTCGATAACAGTAAATACATGGTCAGTCTTTTGGTACAGTTCACCTTGCCATAAAATCACTGTTGAAAAACTCAATCAGGTACTTATGATAAAACTATCAAAGTGTTTAGTACCCGATTGTTTTTGCTTTTCAGAAAAGCTCCCCCTCAACATGTGCATCGGTATTCGAAACTGTTTAGCACATGTTGGTGGAGTATACACTTGAGTAATATGATCACATTACATATTTTAATCACATTTTTCTCCCCTTATCAAAAATTTCAAATCATTTGACATTTTGGATATCAATTGATTTAAATATGTTATAAACTTTCGGAGAAAAGTGTGCCAATTATTCACAAGCCGTGTTTGGAACATATTAATGCTCCCCCTCAATCATTGAAGGATATATAAGATAGTGCTGAGTACTGTAATTTGAAAGATTTTGAATTTTCTAAGAAATTCTTGAAAATTTGTACTCAATCACTATTTATATTAGCCTATAATTAAGTCTACACTACACATTTATATATTCACAAGATTATGTATGAGACAGGACCTGAAAATGTTCAAACCGAAAATGACATAGTCATTTTGTCCATGTAAGCAGTCTGTAGTCCGTCTCGATACTCTCCTTTTGGAAGTTGTCTTAGCTTCCCCTTGAATCAGCAATCCTTTCTTGAGTAGGTTCATAGCCTTCTTGCAATTTGCATTAAGAATACTTGAAGTCTGACGCCCAAATCGATGAAGTACACAATTAATTTGAAACCGTAACACCAAAGTCAATTAAGTCCCGGATGTCTAATTTCTCTTAACATGATAGTGATGATATGAATTGAAACACCAAAGTCAACTAAGTCCCGGATATCTCAATTATTCCCTCTCAGTAGACGAACTGATAACACCTAAGACAACTAAGTCCCAAATGTACACTTTTCTTTCTATCGGATACTGACTAACTAGAGGAATTATCATACTTATCATACCAATATGTACCTCTTTGATCAAATATTTCTACTCCTTTAAAAACACGCTTGGTGATTGACTGTTAAAGGAAGCATTAATTGAATCAGTAACCAATCTTCTCACGCTCTAATCAATCTTCTGACAACACATTTCCCTGGTATCTCAACTGATGCATACCATAAATGACAAGATATCTCTTCTCCTATGTGGTTGGAATAGCGCACCGGAAAGTAACACGATAAAACACTGATTTTCTCTGCGGATAAGACATTTGTCTTCCCGGAATGGCCTACAATTAAATAAGGCTATGGATTCTATCACGTGTAGTTGTTGTACCTTTCAGTGTATTTACTCCTTCCCCTTGATGTTTTCGATACCTCAGAATCAGAAAAATCTTATATGCACACATGCTTGAGATCGTGTTCGCAGAATTAATAAACTTAAATCTATCCCGTGAGAATCAGTTTCAAGGCTTTTTGAACTACGAAAGAATTTCCAAACATTCCTAAGTCTTTTTACGTTACGCGTTGGCAATATTAGTCGTATTTAGTTTAAAGCCTGAATTCACTAAGTCTTCAATTGCAAATAAGTCCCTAAAGTTTGAAGCAAATGACATCTAAGGCACATGTAGTTAATATGAATTAACTCCCTTTAAATTGTTATATGTCATTATCAAAAACTTCAACTATTTAATCCTTGACTTATTTTGAAAGACCGTTTAAAAGATTATTTGACACTTTCTCCCCCTCAAATAATGACCCGTTTTCTATTTAAAGAGCTGTAGTCATTGTTTGAACGGTCGAATTATCTTATGAAAATCTTTTCGTGATTTACTAAAAAATATGATTCATTGTGAAGGACAACTGTTTCCCTATTGAATAAGGATTTCTCTTATTTTGCATAATAAATGCACTGAAACGTACACTTATTCTTATGATGCATGGATATGAAATAATCCATGCCCGGGAAAAATTAATTACCCGTTGTCAGGAACAGCTGTCTTTTCGACGACATGCGTTCCTCAGATTAAAAAGCGGGTTGCAGTCAGAAATAACTGCAAGCCATTGTCATGAGCTCAAAACTTTGAATGTTTTGTTAGAGTAGCTCAATACCGAAAAGACTTCTCTTTTCGTTGCTAAGGAAAAATGCACTGAGACGTGTATTTTCCTTTACGATGAGGCCCGGGTTATGCACAGAAATGTACATAAGCCATTTTTTTATATATTTACAAGATGATGTTTGATGATAATATCAAGCAGTTATGTTTGTCAGAACCTCCAGTTCTGCTGGAGTCAAACATCTCATACCAATCCTTCTGACAAGATACAAAAAACCGATCCTCAGGAAGGGCTTTCATAAATTATTAGCTAATTGGTATTCTGTTTGCCAAAATATAATTTTAATAATATCTATTTCAACCGTTCCTTTATGAAGTGATACCGAGTATGTATGTTGGGCTTTTGTTTTTAAATTTTGGGGGGGAGGATGTTGTACGGGGTGCATGATATTGCTATGGTGACTGGAGTCGCAAAACAATCGGTATTTTGTTGTAGTTGAACGCCATAATCTTAAAGATGTGTCTCATCACATTATTGAGCACAACTTGAGATAACGCCAGTACTTGCTCTGCTGAAGACATGCAGAGCAGTTTTGTTTCTTTGACATCAGCTTACTAGTTTATCACATGGAACTGTATCCTCCAGAAGTGCTTTTTCGAGTATCAGGCATCCGGCATGATCAGCGTCTGAAAATGCTTTTGTTCAAAGCCAAAATCCTTTGGATACCAAAGGTCCATGTTAAATGGTACCCTTTAGGTTTTTAAGTTTCTTGTAACCTCCTTGAGGTGCTTTTGAGTTGGTCGTGCTGATAAGTGCACATTTGCTACTGCTTCGCACTAGTCTGGTTATTAGATGTCCAAGCACATGAGTGGGACCCGATTTTATACGTAATCAGATTGGTCTAAGAGGTTCTCCACTCAAATCTCCATCTAGTTTGGGTTTTGTAGCCAATGTGTACCAATGGGAGTGACAATTGGTCCATATTTGCTTTTTTAGATTTCTAATGGTAATTGGCCTGATTGGATAAAATACCTTTTGGGACTGGTGGATTGAAGTCCTATAAAGAATTTCATCTCCCCATTTCGGACATTTAAATCTATTGGGCATTACTTTCAATCTTTTGAATATTTAGGTTTGTAGACCTAAAAATTATGTCATCAACGTAAATTTGCACAAGTAGAATTATCCTCCCGTATTTTTATCTTGAATTATAGGTTGGGTCAAATTGGACTTTAGAAAATCCTTGGACTTAGGAAGTTTGATAGTTCATCATACCAGGCTCATGGAGCTTGCTTTAATCCATACAAAGCTTTCCTTAGAAGGTAGACTTTTTCTGGATGATCTGGATCAATGAACCCTTCCGGCTGAGCAACGTAAACCTCTTCCTTCAGTGGACCATTAAGAAATGCCGTTTTCACGTCCATCTGATAGATTGGAAAAGACTTGTGTGCTGCGTGGGCAACAAAAATCCGAACTGCTTCCAAGCGAGCAACTGGTGCAAATGATTCTTCAAAATCAATACCCTCTTCCTGAGCATAACCTTTAGCAACAAGTCGTGCTTTGTTGCGAATTACAGTCTGATCTTCATCCTTTTTGTTCTTCCATAACCACTTTAGCTTAATAACCATCTTGCCAAATGGTTTGTCGACGAGTTCCCAGACGTTTAGTCTGTCGAACTGATGAAGTTCATCCTGCATTGCTTCGATCCATGCAGAATCAGCCATTGCCTCCTTAATGTTCTTCGGTTCAACAATACTCACCGTGAGCGCGAACATACACATTTCAGGATCTGTGGCAAGCTGTCGTCTTGTTTGAACTGGCATGGTTGGATTTCCACGAACTTGTTCTAATGGATGATCTCTGGTCCATCGGTAATCATGACTTTGTGGTTGAAATGAATGCACATCGGTATTATCAATGTTGCGTGAGGAAGACTCACCAATTTCTTGTACCCGTGTACAAAAAGGATTGATAAATTCATCTTCTTGAAACGATGCATTCGGTGCTTGATTATTGTTGTTTTCCTCAGCTTGACCGTGTGTTGGATTGTAATATTCTTCAAGTAAAGGACTGAAGAGAAATTCCAACCCTTGTTGTGACGAATCTGTCTTCTCTGCTGTAGGAACAACATTTTGTCTTGGGGGCACGGGGTCAGAGTTGTCATAATCTGACACCTTTTGTCCTTGAGGAACGAGGCCTGAAGTAGGGAAAACTTTTCAACAGACATTCCTTGTCGTTATGTGCGAGGACTGAATGTGTTGATCAGACATCATTTCATGAAGCACGGGTCCTGAACTGCTATGATCAGGAGCCATCAATTGAGGCACGGGTCCTGAACAAAATTGGCCAGAAACCATAAACTATCTTTGAGATAGTAGATCTCAACCATACCGTTTCACACCGAATGGAGTTGGATTTTCATTTGCGTCAAAGTAGCTCCAAATGGCATGTTTTTGTAGTTGAATTTATATTGAAATTGGACGAGAAGCTATCGGCCAATTACATTTCTCAATGAGTGATTCTTTTGTCAACTTAGTGATAGTATAAAACAGTGAATAAAGATGATGCAAATTTAATGGAATGACCCCTTGTCAATTAGTTTCTTCAAAACTAGAGTTTGAAGAAATATTATGAAGGAGGGGTGCATTATTAAATTATGCATTTTGATGTCCATGAATTTATTCTTCAACACCTTGATGAGTGACTTGAGATTTGAATTTCCTGATTTGTTGGTGAAGTACTAGTAGAATTGTTCATTTGATCATGGTAGTTGATTGAAAGGTGAACCAACTGGATCAACCGCTCATGAAGCAACAATAGCTACTGAACTGGGAAACATTCGTGGTGAAGATTTTAGTACTCATTAAACAATTGGTTACATCAGGATCTCTTAGTCCTTTTCTTGGAGGTGGAACATAAGGTGTTGGAGAAACTAGGTTTTGCACGAGTCCTGAACTGATGTATCCAGGAGTCATCAAAGAAGGCGCAGGTCCTGAACTGATTTGCACAGGAGCCGTGACTTGACCATTTCAAGAACTGAACTGCTCTACTGTAGTGCGGATGTTGGTGGTGAAAGTTGTAATGAATGATTCTTGACAGGGAGGAGATACTGGTTTAGGAGATGAGAGATCGATGACTGAAGTATCAGTAAAGGGACAGATGAAGAAAACTTGTTGGATAGAACAGTGACCATGGATTCAACTTTTTCTTTTTTTTAGGTTTCCATAGTAGTTTTTCCTGGTTCATCTTTGACTTGTATATTTCTTCAGGATCAGGCTTAGTTTCCTTATTATATCTCCAGAATTATCATTCTCTGTAAAAATGTTTCACTGACCCATCTGGCTTCCACTAACGAATAAAAAAAAAAAAAAAAAAAAAAAAAAAAAAAAAAACTAGCTTTTCCTCGTCAGGAACCCTGGCTTGGATCCAGTTTCCTTCATTGAGCTCTAGAGATGACTGTGGACTCATCAGGAACGCCTTAGTAGGTTTCCAGTTCCTCATTGAGCCTCCCGTTCCAGGTTGTCTCTTGCTCATTTTCTTGCTTCCTTGAGAGCTTTCATTATGTAAGTCAGACCTCTTGTTCAGCAGGAGTAGAGTTTGAATACCTTGAGCTTCTTAGGGGCGAATTAAGAAGACCTCTTCTTTGACACAATAAAGGAATCTCTGAAAGCAATACCAGACTGTCTTCTTTGTGTGGGCTCGGGTTCAGATTCAGCATATGCATCAGACTTATGTCAGTGATCTGGATGTTGTTTGGAAGCATATGCATCAGACTTCCGTGGTTTCTTTGAACTTTGGTCATCATCTTTCGGTGGAGGTTGAGCTGACCCAGAAGCGGCAGATTCGGGTCTTCTTCTCTTTGCTGACCTACCCTGGTTTGATCCAGCTGAAGGGCCTTCATCATCATCATCGTCTTCATCATCATCACTATCATGCTTTCTCTTGTGGTCTTTAACCTTGACTGTAACTTCCTTATCCATGGCATCTTCATCTGCTATTAAAGCTTCCATAAGAGCATGGTATAGATGGTAGTTGGCAGGATTTCTGTTTGCAGTCTTGTTCTTATTCATGTGTTTGAAGAGAGCACTCTTTAGATCAAATTCTTCAAAAGCCACTTTGTCTGTTGACCTGATGGAGTAAGTTGAATCTTGTTTCTCCTCACCTTGTTCCCTTTTGATTCTGATAATCTCCTTTGGACTCTTTTCAGATTCTTGATTCTTGATGGACTCTGGGCCAGGCAGCACAGAGTATTTCTCGATTAAATCTGCAGTGTGTCGTTCAAGAATCTTAAGGAGAGCATCATCAAGTTTTGTTCCTAGATATTTATCAACAACCGTAGGAACTTGGGATTTGATTGAAGCCAAAACATCGGCAGAGTGATCAGTCTTCTTGACTTCAGACATCTCTTGCTCCAATCTTGCCACTCTTAGCTGAAGGGCGATGAATGGAGTGATTTCAGGGAGAGATGTGGTGATTGTTGTAGCTTCCGTGTTGATTGGTGGAGGAGTGACCAGTGACGACGGCTTAGTAGATGAGACATCTGTGAAGGGAGCAATCACTGGAGGAGTTGACGTTACTGTCTGATGACTTGGATCAGGTATGGTGGAATCAGACTCCTCTATAACTTTAGATTTCTCCTGATCATCTTCGGTTGGTTTGTCATAAAGAAATTGATCCCCAAAGTTATAAGTGTCATCGAGATTTTTCATGGAAGACATAGAACCAGAATGACTTTCTGGATTTTCTTCGATGACACGTTCGTCTGTTATGAGCTTCAGGTTTTCATGAACCTTTGGGTAGGCTGTCGCGAGGAATTCATCATCCATGTGCTCAGGGTTTGGTCCAGCAAGAGACACATGTAATTTTCCAGAGTTTGATCCAGTCTGGTCTTCTTGCATGGGCTCAGGGTCTGGTCCAGACACAATTCTTGCATGAGTAGCATGAACTTCTCTTGCAACAGCTTCTTCTTCAGCTTCAGTTAAGCTGATAGATTTACCTAATTCCAAAGCTAAGTCTGGTTTAGGGACGATGTTGTCATGCAGGAGTGATCTCTAAGGCCTTCCGAAAAAGATCAGCACTCAGAGTAAACCATTTTTCATCAAGTTTGAAAGCTATAAACCCCAGTCTTTGCATCATGAGTCAGAGTATTCCAGAACAGCTGAATGTAGATAGAAGGGAATTTGCTGATGCAGTGAATGCCCTAACGAAGTTTGTGTTCTTGAAATATCAACTGAAATGTGGAAGATAGGATTCTTCTGCAACTTCTGTAGATCTTAGAGAAGGTTTCCCTTTCCAATCTGTAACTGTTCTGAGCAATGAAGGATCTGTTCATCTCATCTTGTAGGTTCAGGTGCAGGAATATTCTCTTCTGCCATCGTATCTGTTAAAGAATATCAACAAAGATAGACAAACATAGCATATAATCAATGTTAGATAAAGATGTTCGCCTTGAGTTTGACATGCCCTTGATATTCAGATTAGCACGAAGATATTCCACATTAGAGTCACTGGACATTGGGTTAAGTCAACATTGGTCAACCTTGGTCGATGGTCTAGAGATTATCTGATAGGCTCAATGACAAGTTAACTAAGCCTGTATGAGAGTCAACAAGACAAATGGTCCTTTGGAATAGGCCTAAGAGGTTTATTGGGCTTATTGGGCCAAGACATGGACAATTAGCCTAAGACGCTGCCCAACAGATCACCAAACCGCCATGCAGTATGTTAACATTCCGCCATCAAGAATATGCAACCGCTATCTAACATTAAGCAAGATCCAAGACATTTTAGATTATCTTAATCTCCTAGCAGACATATTTAACACCATACAGACATATTTAACACCTTACAGATTTAACACCTTACACTTTCACATTTGACCATTTTATACACATTTAAAGACCAAGATAAACCGTTTTAATCACATTTAATTCACTATTCTCCCCTTCAAAAATTGCATATGCGATTGCCATTTTTGATCTAGTGAATTATAATACCAGCTAATGTACGTTGGTCCACTTAACTAACGAACAAGCATGGGAAAATATGAAGCTTGTTAATGAGAATGGTCAAACACAAGAAGATTTCTCTTCTTTTGAAGATAAAGCGCACTGAAGCGTACACTCTCCTTTTCTTTGAAAAACTGGTTTCGTACAAAAGAATACGAAAGCCATCGACTTGAGCTAACAAACATTGAGTGTTTCGAAAGTAGCTCAAGACCGAAAAGATTTCTCTTTTCGTTGTCAAGGATAAATGCACTGACACGTACACTTTCCTTTTCTCTGAAGGCGTACACCTTTCTTTACTTTAAGGAACAGGGCTTGAAGAGATGCCAACAGACGCCATTTGACATTAAGGAACGAGGTTTGAACCGTTTTGTTCAAACGTCATCAAGATGAAGAACGAGGCCTAAACTGTTTTGTCCAAACGACATCAAGATGAAGAACGAGGCCTGAACTGATGTGAACAGACATCATGAGACAATGAGGACCGAGGCTTGAACTGCTGTGATCAAGCGTCATTTGAAGCATGTTCATCAGATTTGAATTCCTTGAACTCCTGACGTATGAGATATCAGTCTTTTTGGTAACCAAACTCCGAGTCTTTCCTTTAAAGGATTGACAGATGTACCTGCACTTGAGTTAGAAGTACCTGCACTAACATAAAGAGTTTGATTGCATTCATATGGGTTAGTGATATCATCATTTGAACCATTTGGAGGTTCACTGTCAACTTTGGTTGTGCTATCTATGAACACCTTTCCAGTAGGTATCCACCTAAGACTAACAGTCTTGAAAATTCTACCCGTTGGTTTCCACCTAAGACAAGATCTAGGAGTGTGTGGTTTCTCATGCACAGCGGAAGACTTATTGAGAGAAAACCTTTGTCCTATACCATTCTGCCTACCAGGTTTATGAGTGTGGTTCTTTGGTTCAACGGGATTGTTGTTTCTGATCTTGGGGGACTGAACTTTAGCACGAGAATTCACCTTATTCAGGATCTTTGTTATACAATCATCATGATTTGTATTAAAGATATATTTATGACAAATCGAACAAACATCTCTTTGGCCATTGTGTATGGTAGACGCAACTTGGTCTTGTAGAGATGATGTTGCACTAGATCTTTGTGGTTTGGTGCTTGATAGATAATTATCTGAAATATTGTTGAGCTGCCGTAAGAAGTGCTCAATGGATTTGCCTTTTGGCGATTGTCTCAGCACGGATTCATGAACTTCATTTTGATACTCGCTAAGAATGTCAAAAAGTCTGTGATATGAGATGGTGGTTCTATTTTATTTTGATTGCTTGCCAACCGTCACAAATCTTGACCATTCCTGGTTGAAGGATGTTGAAGATATTGAACATTTCACTTGCATTGTAGTAACTTGCAAGTTGTTTCTTGTCAACTCATTCATCAGTTTATTATTAACCGTGAGTAATACGTCCATCCATCTGATTCACTCCCTTCCGAGATAGTTAACTGCCAAATTCCTAGAAAGTTGGTCTTTACATTCTTGTCGTTTCAACGATTACCTGTTTGTGCCTTTTCATTGGCTATCACATATCATTTCGATGTGTTGCATGCATCAACAGTTGAATAGATTTCATCTCCAATACCAGTTAAAAGCAAGAAAATTGCTTCCTTTTTAGATTGAAAGTGTTCTTTGTTCTCTGGAGTCATGTTCAATACAGTTTCAATTGCTGTATGTTGTTGAACTGCAGGACGACTCTTCCAGCTCTCCCTTGAAACAACTTGAATAAGTACACTTGTTGGCACGTAGGGACCATTAAGTATGCATTTTTTCAGTCCCTCACCATTATTTTTTGTGTCAATGTACCGTAGAAAACGTGGATTCTCCAACTGTGGAATATTCTTCCTGGTCCAAGACATGGTGGACGGTTCTTTCGAAACAGGTTGCCTCCATGATATCTATTATGCTTTTTGGCACATATCTGTTGAGGATGTATTGACTGTAGTAGACATGATGAATGAATGAATATTAATTATGAAGTGTGAAAGTTGTTGGATCTTAAGTGGATGTGATGTGATTGAAGTTGTGGTCTTGTATGCAATTCACATTCACGGGATTTTACACGTCTATGATTAAAACCGATAAAAGAATTAACGGGATTTTACAAAATCAATAGAAAACCGTGAGTGATTTGATTCGGAATCAGCGGCCAATGATTTAATTGTCTAAAAACAGATAATTTGATGTGTTAGGGTTTAAAGCTGTTTGTTTAAATAGGCTCACAACTGAAAATCAGGCTAAAAATATGATGGCCGTGAGCTAGGAACAAATAAAGTCTAACACAAATCTAAAAAACTAAAAAATTGTCAATATAACTCATAGTAAACGAGTGTTTTGGGCTTCAAAAAATCCTTAACTAGCTAAAGGATGGTTACAGCGTGATCCGTCTCGTTTTTTCTGCTTCGATTGAGTGGTCAGGGCCTGAACAGGAATGTACGGATCAAATAGTTATGGCTGTTTTAACTGATAACCTTTTCTTCACACAGATTTCTACGAAACACGCAGTGCTAATTCTTTAACAAAACGCTGTGACTTTTGAATTCAAATCTAGCATTGAACTTTATCAAAAAAGCAGGTGGTTGACGTTTTGTTCATAAACACAATGAACTTTATCACAAAAGCAATGCTCAATCGCAAATGGGTCAAATCGCAATGGTGCTGGTTTGGTCAAAACGCATTGGACAAAACGCATTGTCTAAACGCAATGGTCAAAAAGCAGTCAATTTTAATATTCATAATATCCAATACGCATGATTAATAATAAAATTTCAAAAAAGGGTTTTGATAATTTATATTTTAAATTTCTTCTAACCAAAACGCAATGTTGCGTTTTGAACCTGTTAATAAAATCAAAACGCAATACAAGAAGAAAGCAATACCGCAAAAGATAATAATCTAAACGCAACATGAATTTTGCCAGAGGTCAAAACGCAACGGACCAAATAATTCTAACTTTTTCCACCTAAATATCGCACCATTTATCACCCTTTTTGACCTCTTATCTTGATTTCTCTTGCACAATTTGTACCTTTGCATAGGAATCTGGATTAATAGTATAAACATTCACACATCTAAGCAACAAAATTCGGGTTAGATTTTTTTTTTATAGTGAACATTATCTTTTTACCACGGAATTTGATCTTGTTGAACCACACGAATCAACCACGAATCCACACGTAGCTCTGATACCAATTGTAGGATCCCGTTAACACTTCACTTCATACAACCGATCACGAAATCGGAACTAGAAATGAGAAAGAGAGAGTTGTTCTAGAGAGAGAAACTAGAGAGAGAAATGAGAGAAAAAAGAGAAAAGATATTATTTGATATTTTGAACAACTTTCAAAAAACTTACTTTTCCAAGTGGAAAAGTTCCTTATATACCCGACACTTAAAAGTGACGCGCGGGATATTTAACTAGGGACTCGGGCTGGGTTTATGCCTTGGGATTAAAACCCGAAAACATATACAATATTAGGTATTAACTATCCGGGAGCCCGATTCCGCGATATTATATATTCACACATTTAACTCATTAAAGACCGAAGCTCCATTGTAGAGTGACCGAACTTCCTTGTTCGACTCAATAAATTGAGGCTAACATGAGTTGTTCTAGAGAGAGAAACTAGAGAAAGAATTGAGAGAGAAAAGGAAAAGATATTTTTAGATATTTTGAATCAACTCTCAAACAACTAAACACTTTTCCAAGTGGATAATTCCTACCTATATACCCCCGACACACTAAAAGTGACCGCGAGATATTTAACTAGGAACGGGCTCGGTTTTGCTTGGGATTAAACCCGATACACTATACAATCTCTTAGATTAACTTTAGAGCCCGATTTACCGATATTATCCTATTACACACATTAACTAAAGTTAAAGACCGAAAGCTCACATAGTTCGATGTGTCCGAACTTCCTTGTTCGACTCTATAACATTGAGGTATCAGTGGTTCTTTGTCCTTGGTTTGTTCTTGGACCAATGGAGGAGAATGGAGGAGGTTGGATGTCTTCGGTGCGCGGTAGCTCCGTATCCTTTGTCACCTCACTTTCCTTTTCCACCACCGGCAGTGGAATCGGAGGTCCATCATAAGAAACACCACTACAAGTCGTAATTGCCTTGGCTTCATTCCTAGGATTTGGGATGGTATTGCTTGGTAACGAACTTGAACTTGAAGGTTGATTGCTATGATAACTTTGCATGAAACTGAGCATCATTTTCTGAAAATCATCTTGTTTCTTTTGAGAATCATTGTAAACTCTTTGAAAATCATTTTGGTTTCTTTGAAAATTATCCAACTTCATTTGCAAGTTATTCATGTTAGCATCATTAGCTTTAGCATAACTTTCAAAATCTGTTTTAGATACACCTTGTGAAATGGGAGGTAAAGCTTGATTGATTAAAGGTTGATTTGCTGGTGGTTGGTATGGTGGTGCTTGGTAAACAAGATTTTGGTTGTTTTGACGGTTTTGATTAAAATTTACTCCACGGGTTTGATTCGAATTGAAATTGTTTCCTTGGTATCGGTTTTGGTTGGTTTGGTTGTTTTGAACATTTGGTTGATTGAAACCCGGTGGTCTCATTTGACTTGCCAAATTTGTTATGATTCTATTGCCCTTCCTGCTAGGAGCTACCCAATAAAAATCCCCAATGTCAGTTTGGCTTGAAATTTTCCTTAGATCTTCGCTATCATTTGTTAGGATAGATTGAGCACCAATACTCGGAAAATGTAAGATCAGGCTTTCTTTTCATGTACAAGCTCATAAGGGTTTGTTTTACGTTGACGCGTATCGACTTAGGACGGGTTCTGGGTGTAACAAGCAGTAGCGGACAGCTTCGGCCCATAGAAACATAGGCGCTTTTGAGAATATCATCATTGTACGTGCTGCTTCCACAAGTGTACGATTACGTCTTTCGACAACGCCGTTTTGTTGAGGAGTTCTAGGAACAGACTTTTGATGAAATATGCCAACACCTTCAAGTATTCCGACATTACTTGGTTGGTGAATTCCGTTCATTATTGTAGCGGATATGAATCTGACGTTTTGTTAAGACCAAGCTGTATTTGGCTTAAAGAAAGTTGATGACAAACTCTGGAGTTTCATCCTTTGACCTCAAAGAACTTTACCCATGTGAATCTTGAATAGTCTTCCACGATGACTAGTTGTTTTCTTCCCTTTAATTTCTGGACTCTCATGGATCACACAGATCCATGTGAAGGTATGAAGAACTTCTTTTTGTGTTTTCAGATTTTGACCGGTGGGAGTACTTCTTGCTTTTTCCAAGTTGAAAGGCTAAGCAATGATGATTTTTTCAAAACTTCAATCTCGGAAGACCCTGTCTATACAGATCTTTTCGTGCAATATCATTTATTGTGGTCGAAGTTTTAAATGTGTTTTTAAACGACGACATGCCAAACCATGGTGATTTGGACTTGGAAGCTTTGGACAGCAAGCATATCGGAGAAGACTTCATCATTTCATCAATCTATATGTGTAAAATATTGGTGCTAGACTTACGTTAAGTCGGTCTTGTCCTTAATATCACGAACAAAGCAAGTATGCTTTTTGAAGGCCACTTCAAGATCAGAATCACAAAATTGCCCTACAGAGAATAGATTGTGTCCAAGTCCCTCCACGTAGTATACTCTTGAGATCACACTGTCACCCATAACATAATCTCCATAACCCATGATAGCTCCTAAGTGATCATTCCCGAATCTGACTGACCCGATGAACTTTTCCACAAAATTCATGAGCTTTGAACGATTCCCCGTCATATGTTTTGAACAGCCTGAGTCCAGATACCAAAGCATGACCTGTACGACCTGCATTTGAAAACAGTCGAGTTTGGAGAGTTTGGAATTTCGGTTCCCCAATTTTTGTTGGGGACCTGTTGGTTAGCATATAGAGTAGAACATTTCACAGAAAGCTTAGTTAAATGGCACATTTCGCCTAAGGCAAATTTCTTTCCTGTGGGTCTCCATTGAGAACCACAATCAAGTTTTCCTAAGGCGAGTTTCTTTCCTGTGGGTCTCCATTGATAACCAATATCTGTAAATAGTTTTCCCGTAGCTTTCCAAACCCGCTTGGTCTTGTACAAACTGTTATCAGACAGTCTGCCTTTTGGTTTCCAGATCTGCTTCCCTTTATTCAAGACAATTTTAATAGTGGAGGTAGCATTCACAGAATTCAAGATATTAACAACACACATTTCATGACTTGCAGAGTTTACACATTTGTTACAAGTTTTGCACACAGATTCAGAATTCGAATTAATTACAACACGCTTAGAGCTAATGCTAGAATCAACCCGATTCACTTTTGTCCAAAGACTTATTTGTCTTATGGTTGTCTTCTATTCCTTCTTATTCTCCTTCTTAGAAGAAGGGTATCCTATTTTTCTTTGTATTGCTTTCGGCTTTGATTCCGCTGCTTTAGGTGGAATCGTTTACTCCTGTTGAGGGAATATACAGAGGGATATTAGTCTGTTGGACTTTTGGTGACTTCGTGTTTCTGTATGAGTGGCTAGAGAAGTTCCTGGTGTATCACTAAAAAGTAATTGCTTTTTCTAGTAATAGGGGTTATAGAGGGAGCCTTGTTATATCTTCATTGAAACTTTTTGGGCAAAAGGTGCCAATTCACTTATTCTAACAATTCCTGAGATAGCTTAGTGTATTGGCAAGCATAGTTACGTGCATGCTCAGTGGTTTACTACTCTAGGCTTCCTCTTCAATCTCCTAAACTGTTTATACTCTCTCCTTAAGATGGATCTGCTAAAAGTTTAAATGAGCACTCTAGGTTCTTAGGGGATGGAGGGATGGATTTTAACGTCAATGGCATACATGGCCAGGAGCAAAGAACTTTTGGTTTGACATTTAGTCACTAGTGAAACAAGACTCTTTGCTGTCGCAATTGAGCTTTGATTCATCAATTTCATTTACATGGTAGATGGTCTTTTCATCTTGTTGTGAGCACGCGTAACCTTAATTGAGTCATACAATTCCTTGTAATGTTGTTTGACATTTTCTAGTTCTACTCTATCGCAATCATTTTGTTCAATAAGAGCAGTGACATCTTTAGCATTATAAGGCTCACAACTTCCTTCATTCACATTAGCGACTAGATCTTTCAAGTGTCTAATCACGTTGTCTTTTCTTGAATCTGATGTTTGAGATTCTTGATCTTAAGAAGGAGTAAAATCAGGAGCTTCCTCATTGTGTGTGATTTGTTTATTATTCAAAACTTTCTTTCGAAGATGTTGATACTTTAATTGAAATTTAGGCATTCCCCCTTCAAGTTTTGAATAGTTTGACTTATCCGATGAAACTTTGACATGTCAGCTTCAAGATCTAGACAACGTGATTTTTCCACATCATACAGCAGTTGAGTCGACAAACAATTAACAATCAGATTCTCATTTAAATGAGAGTTTTTCTTTTTCAATTTCGCACCATTGCTTTGTCTACTGTTTCTTGTCCACTTCGTTATTCATTTGATCAAAAATTTCTTCCATTTCTTTAACTTCTTTAAAGAGGGCTGTTTGATCTCCAACAAAGTTTTCTTTAAGAGTTTTGAAAAATGGAATAACTTCAGTTGAGGTAAATCTTTCGTTTTTGCTTCAAAACCTATTTCCCCCTCTGTAATACCTGTTTGGGGTGTGGGGTGATTCTAGTTTTGCACAGTTTTGCTCAATATTCCGTAAAAAGTTTGTGTGTGTACATTAAGATTAATCTTTTCATTGACTTTTTGTTTGGAACGGGATTCTGGGACATGCTTGACAGGAGTATTGGGTTGGATACAATGGTAATGCTGAAAAATTGTTTTTGGAGCTAGGTCTCAGCCTTTTTCTTGTTGTTGTCATCTATGGACCAAAATATCTGTTCTGGGGTCAGATTTCTTTGGGGAGCAAAGGTTGCAAGAAAGTTTTCTTTCGAGTAATCGGGGGGGGGGGGGGGGGGGGGCAATCCTAACTTTGTTTTCCATACATAGAGGGCTTCGCATTTTCAACAGCATTCTATTCCTAGTTATCTCGGCTAACTCACGCGTATCCTCTGAGTCATGTATGACAGTGGGTGTATGATTGGTAGTGACAAGTACATGACCATTATACAGAGCAGACTGAGCTTGCTTTGCACGAGCAAGACATAAGGATTTTTGTAGCTATTGCTACTTGTGCTTTTCATCAATAAAATGATTTTGGTTTACACAATGTGAACTGTTTGACAGAACTGGATCCTGTTTGTATAATCTATCTTCAATCTTATCTTTTAGCTTCTTTATGTCCAAAAACTCTTCAAGGAATTTGTCTTCTTTTTGTTTAAAATCCTTTTTCAAAAGTGTTACTTCTTCTGTCTTTGACTTATAATGGTCAACTGTAGAACTAAGGAGTATTTGTGCTGAATGAAGTTCAGATTTTAAAGACGTTTCCTTTCTGTTTCGGTCCGAGATAATTATTCTCATTTGTTCATCAATTTTCCGTTCTCTATCAGTTAATTCAAACTTTGCCTGTTTTTCATATTCCCGACCTGTCCTTAGATCTCGCAAGTTCAGGAGGTCACTGAGTCATTACACTTACCATGTCTGGCTACTTTGTTAATCTACTTTTACACACTGTTTCATGCTTTCATCGAGAATTGACATCAATGTATCATTTCGCACAGAAGATACATTTTCTTTGAACAAACAAGATCTTCGTTGTCTTCCATATACATGATCTACAGAATTAATATTGCGTTTACTGTATAGCAGCATCGGAATGTCAACAACGTAGTTGTGTTTGTTCATCGGTTTGCCTTCTCGTGTAATTCATCGCTACTCCATCTAATATGATTTTACATAGGTATCATGATCTGTACTCAGAAGGAGTATTTTGTCATATGATGTCCCGGGCTTCATCGTAGATTCGATCTTAGTTCCGATGTGAGATTTGTCTGAACATGGTCTGTGGGAGGGACCCTCGTAAACATCAGAGTACGATGCATCACATTTTCATCAGCTTCAAAGACATGGTCACATTGAGTGCCAAATCATTATCGGGTGAAAATCATTCACATCATCATCGAAACATTGGTAACTGTTCTACTGCAAGAAACAACGACTGTTCTTCATCAGTTGCACCACTCTTTTGGGCTTTTTGCATTAGTAGCATTTGTCCTTGAAGTATTCTGAATCTTGAAGTCGCTTTGCGCCTTAGACATCTCATGCTATGTGCCCTTAGTCCGTTACAGTTGTACACTTGATGGGTTCTCGCTTTGGACCAGGATAATAAAGGCCTCCTCTGTTTCTGACCTCCCACATTCCCAGCTACACCATTTTCTCTTGCATTGTTTCTCTCAAATGGTCTTCCTTGATTATTCGCATTGTATCTTCCACGGACATCTTGAACCACAACTTTCCCGTCTTGAACCATAGCTTTGTTCCTTGCATTAGACGATGATCTATGTGATTGTATGTTTGAGGAAGATTGTGATTTGTTACCGATTGAGTGAGGTGGGAAAGTGAAGTTGATCACATGAAGTTCATATCCATTTCAGATTAAGATAGATATAGTATTTTAAATATAAATAATTAAATAATTATAATTAAATATATACATATTTAATATTATATACAATATATAATATTATTACTATATAATAATATTTTATATTATAATAATTTAATAATTATATATTTTATATAATATAAAATAATTTTTGTACTCGCCCACAACTAATTAATGAAAACTGAATATTGATTAAACTTGTCAATCAAGTTTTCTATTGAAGAACTTCCTGTGTCCATTTAAAGTTTGTCAGAAGGGACCATGGTTCTGTTGGGATTGAGGAGACTTGATGATAGTCTGGATATTGCTGGAATGAGGCTTCGACATTGCAGAGGATCATTATTGGTTGACTGAACCTTTCCTTTATAATTCTATTCTCATTAGCATGCATCATGTTGCTTTAAGTAGGCTACAGTTGATCAAAGTTGCAACTATTTCAAACCTCTGTTAAGTTGACTTCAGTTATATGAAATCTATCCACTCAGGTAACATGTTGTTCAACAAAAACTTTGTGTAAGTTGCATCATAGGCGCTATGGTCATCTTGATGTTTATCATGTCATTAATGAGCTTCGTAACCTAACGTGTATCATTGAATGGTTTCTCCTTTGATTTGTCGGAGTGTTCAAAATTCTCGTTTAACTGAGATTCATGTATCCTTTGTTACTCAGAAACCTTCCAGAATCATCTTCTGTTTTCCCAAATGTCTGTGGCGTCAGTATAGTCATTGATGAGTGAAGTAGACTGTCCTTTGGTATACCTTGAGTAGGATAATGGTTGCACGAAATGAATGTCAGCTTTATACCTTTCCTTTTCTTCAGCTGAATGGTACGTAAGGACTCTAGTACGTACGGGACCTTGTTGAACTGCCCCTCAGTTCCGCCTCGTATTACATCTGAGACTGTTCCCATAGGAAAATGGTCCTTACGTTGTTGGCAATTCTAATGGTTTCTACATTATTCCTTTCCTAGGACAGTACAGACGTATACGTTGTTGCCAAGATTCAAAGTCTGTTCTATCAAGCATTGGTGGGCGTGTATCAGAACCGGCACACTGGATGTATTACTTGCATACTAGACATTCTATATTATTATGATATGGATATTGTTTTTGATCGATCAATGATTAGTGCGTAGTTAAAAGTGGTGAGGTTTACGTATTCGTATGTTGTTTTTGTATATTATATCACGAGTTTGAACATATTTCAAATTTCTAAGACAGTAGGCAAACTCGCCGCAGTGGCTACAAACCGCTGCAAGAAATAAGGCACTCGATGGTGGAAATTTTAAGGCAACTCGTCCGAACACCAATCTACTGAATGCAACCCGCCGCGAAGAAGGAATCAACAACCCGCCAGTCTATATTTTACTCAAACCATTCATTGAGTTACAAACGCCATGGAGTTTCCTTTAGTTATTTGCTATTATTATTTTCAACACCGGATGATGCCCTCATTTTGGGAGAATGGTCCCTTACCAATGCTAAGAATCTATCTAGGATCCTTACATGCTTTCACCTTGCCTCCGGTCTAAAAGTGAACTTTAACAAGAGCAAGTTATATGGAATTGGTGTCTCTAACCTTGAACTTAACTCTATTGCTACCTTAATTGGATGCCTCGCTTCTTAATTCCCTTGTACTTACCTGGGTCTTCCCATTCCCTCAATTGGATGCCTCGCTAGGTGTGTAAATTGGACTCCTATCATTAATAGATTCCAAAAGAGATTGTTGGTCTCAGCCCTAGATAGATCTTTTAAGCCTGTGAAGGATATAGAGTACTAATGTAATCAAAAGTAACTCTGTAAGAGACTCTAACAAAACAATCTATTGTTCACGCGGAAAATAAACAATAGTGCTAAAGAAGAATTACTAAAAACAATACTTTGATCCTCTATGGATCTTTTCTATTAATCGTAAAACTGTTTCTTGATTGTTCAATCCCCCTTCAAACCTAAACCGTGTGGTTTCATTTATAGATATGAAACCCTAAACTAATTCTCCTAGAATTACGTTTGCATGAGTCTATCTATTACTTCTCATGTCTATCCATACTAGAACTTATCCCAGAGTCACTACGTTACTCTACCAGGACTAATAATATAACCAGCAGGAACTATATACCTGCCAGTAGGAACTTTAATACTAACAGTAGCAATTACTCTACCAGTAGGAACTACATACCTACCAGTAGGAACTAATAAATACAAATATACCTAACAATCCTCCCCTAAACTGGAATTTGACATAGTTAACTTCCAGTTTCCTAGATAGATCTTCAGTCTTTAAAGCTTTGAGGATTGAAACAGCAACAAAAACAGCAGCAGCCAAATTGATTGACCTTTAAACATCTTTAACTCTTTAATCTTTAATCAGCAACCAACTTTGGACCACCTCAGCAACATCCATCAATTCAGTGTTTATACACACATTTTTTACACGTTTTTATACACATATTTTTATACACACACTAGATTCAAGGCCCGCCCGTTGGGCGGCG